>CABHPP010140604.1:0-22325 GCA_902168425.1 Peromyscus attwateri | reverse complement strand
GGAGTCAGGGCCTGGGTCTGACCCAAGGTGGCCAGGAGTCAGGGCCTGCTTTGTCTGACCCAGCCCAGCCCTCCCTGGGGAGTGAGGCGGAGGCCAAGAGGGAGAAAGGAAAGCCTACAAGAGGAGAGAAGGGGGTGGAGAGGACATTAGGGGGTATGTGCATGTATTCTTCTGTGAGCAACATACCACCTAGTAAGGGCTCCAGGTTGTAAAAATTCACATACATACACACGCACCCACGAGCGCGCACACACACACACACACACACACACACACGCGCACACACGCACACATGCATGCACATTCAGAACATACACACACACACACACACACACACACACACACACACACGCACACGCACATGCACATTCAGAACACAAATGCTAGGTGAAATAAGCCAGGCACAGTGACAAACTCTAGACGACGGTCCTCTTACATGTGGACTCCACCCACAGAACCACAGAAATGGCCACACAGTGACCACCAGTCAAATTGTACAGATGCCTAAGTTACAGAAGGATAAGGGGTTTCAGAGATCTGCCACACAAACACACACACACACACACACACACACACACACACACACATGATCATGTGTACACTCGGGCACAGGAAGCAAACAGTAATCCTGACAGGTGAGATGTTTATGTTGTTCCTGTGGCAATCATTTCATATAGCAGAATGGAAAATTTGTACCTTAAGCAATGGCATTTTATTTATCTACCAGTATCTCAATAAAATTGCTGTTTTTGTTTTTTGTTTCTTGAGACAGGTTTTCTCTGTGTAGCCCTGGCTGTCCTGGAACTCACTTTATAGACCAGATTGGCCTGGAACTCAGAGATCTGCCTGCCTCTGCTTCCCAAGTGCTGGGATTAAAGGAGTGTGCCACCATGGCTGGCAATGATTTATTTTTATTATTTTTAAGTGTGTGTGTGTGTGTGTGTGTGTGTGTGTGTGTGTGTGTGTTTAGTATGTGCACACGAGTGCTGGTGGAATCCAGAGGCACAGTGTTTCTCTAGAGTTACACAACTGCCTGACATGGGAGCAGGGAACCAAACCCCGGTCTTGTGCAAGAGTAGTGCTATTGTTAAATGTTGGGCCGTCTCTGCGGCCACCGTCTCTGCGGCCCTCCTAAACTATTTTTTTAAGCCACACCAACTACTCCCACTCACTTATCAGTTGCTTTTGGCCAAAGGAAGCCACAGTCAGTCTTCTCCCTCCTTCTCAGCCTCCCTTCCATGGACTCCAGGCTCCATCTGAGCAGCACTAATGACCCCCTAGCCTGAGCCCCTATTTATCTCTGGGTAAGCTCACCTTTCTCAAAGACCTCTTGACACTCACATGTTACTGTATCTGTCCTTCAAACCTTGTCAGGATCAGAGAAGGAAACTCTGGAGGAAAGAGCTACATTGTTGAGCAAGAGTTCCTAAAATGCTTGGAGAGAGGTTTTTGTGTTTGCAGCACAGAAAAGTGACCTGGTATTGCATAGCCATTGGCGACTGGCGAGTCTGAGCCTCAGATCTGTGGAGCTGATCCCTGAGTGCCTGCGTATCTGTCTCTTGGTGGACATGCAGGATTGGTTGGTTGGATCTGGCCCAAAGAACTTCTCTCCTGCCCTTTCAACTGATGTCCACTGAGGCTCTTCAAGTTTTTATCATGCCCAAGGAATTCCTTTCTGGGACTCCCAGAGCCAAGGAGTCAACAATTCCCATCTAACCAACAGGCCAGAATTGTCTCCAAAAGTTTTGATTATTGTAAAAGATCATGCTTGCAAGAAGCCCCCAAGAACCAGCAAGCAGGCCTCTCTTTTGTGTTCTAGGGTCTTTTGTCAACCATGGCGAGGGTCAGGGAAGGCAGAAACCAGCCTGAGATAAGCATTAAAAAGTGGGTCCTTTAAACTGGTTGTAGTAGAACACTACACTTTAATCCCAGCACTCAAGAGGCAGAGGCAGGTGGATTTCTGTGAGTTCGAGGCCAGCCTGGTCTATTTAGTGAGTTCTAAGACAGTTAGAGCTACATAGTGAGACTGTCTCAGAAAATAAATAAATAATAAATGTCTCCTTTGTTCCCCAGACAGTTCATTTCAACTTCCATGTCATACCTATAAATATGACTTATGCATCTACTAAAAATCTAGGGACAACAATGGGGAAGGAAACATGAAATGTGTCTTTCTGAGACAGACTTAATTCATTTAGTATGATGGTCTCCAGTTGCATCCATTTTCCTGCAAATGACATAAATTCATTCTTCTTCGGGGCTGAAAAAAAATCCCATTGTGTATGTACCACGTTTCCCTTACACATCACTCTGCTGCTGGACACCCAGGTTGGCCCCATACTGGGCTGTTGTGAACACTGGTGTGCACGTGTCTCTGTGATGGGTCGACTCACTGTCCTCAGGGTCACACCCAGAGGTGATAGCTATGGCTGGGTCATGTGGGAGATCTATTTTCATTCTTTTGAGGAGCCTGATTTTCATCATAGCTAGGTCATTAATGGGAGAGTGAGAAAGGAGAAGTTACAGGGTCAAGAGGGGGGAGTGCTTAATGTACAATATAGACTTAGATGAAAATGTCCCTGTGTAACATAATAGCATGTACAATGAACATACACAATGGAATTAAACAACAGTCAAACAAACAAACAAACAAACAACCCAACAAAACCCTACCTGTGACCTCAAATTTTAATGGTTAAATTGGTTTAAAAGGTTATTAAATTCTTGATAAAAGTACAAATTGTGGCCGGGCGGTGGTGGCGCACGCCTTTAATCCCAGCACTCGGGAGGCAGAGCCAGGCGGATCTCTATGAGTTCAAGGCCAGCCTGGGTTCCAGGAAAGGCACAAAGCTACACAGAGAAACCCTGTCTCAAAAAACCAAAAGAAAAAAAAAAGTACAAATTGTGTTAACTTTTACAAAACTATTTTGAATGAATTACTAAAAGCCCAATAGAGGAATTATGTCTTCTGGTTCAGCCAGTGTGCCTCTAGGAAAGGTTGGGGTCTATGCAATGAGCTTGGCGACTTCTGTCATTGGGAAAAAATAGGTGTTGCTTTTAATACCACCCAGGCCCACCTGCCCAGGAATGGCACTGCCCACAGGGGCTGAACCCTCCCACAACAACCAACAATCAAGAAAACACTCTAGAGGCGTCCTTATGGAAGCTGGTGGAGGCATCTTCTCTGCTGAGGTTCCTCTTCCTAGATAACTGTAGCTTGTGTCAAGTTGACAAAAGCCAACCGGGACATGGGCTTCCGCACAGCACCTTCTTGTTTTTCACAACTGTCGTTTGGAGGTTGGTTCTGCTTCTGCCTTGGAGAAGAGGAAAGACAGATCCCATCTTCGGGTATACTGGTTCCCACTGGAGATATCCCCACAGGCTTCCGGGGGCAACTCTGCCTGGGTCGCCCACCCAAGGCCCCTGGAGTGGGGTGCACTATGTGTGACTAGTAGTGTACAGAGCTAGTTGTGTCCTGTGTTGACTAAAGGAAGGTGGCTGTCGTAATAAAGAGGCCCCACCGTGGGGGAGGCGGCAGTTCGGCACACTTTCCCTGTAAAGGACCAGTGAGTAAGTAGTTTAGGTCTGGTGTGTCACACGGCCTCTGCTCCACTTCTCAGGCACAGTGAAAGTACTTGGTTGCCTCAGGCAGGTTTCTGTTGCTGTAACAAATACCTCAGATAAATTAACTTGAAAAGAAGAAAGGTTTGTTCTGGTTCAAGGTCTCAGAGGTTCTAACTCATGGTTGCTGGGCAGCCTATCATGACGGGAGAGCATGGAGAGCAATGCTGCTCACACCATGATGGTGAGGAAGCAGAGGGGCCGATGGGAAAGGGCTGGGATCCCAATGGCCCCTTTGAGGGCACACCTCTGATGACCTAACTTCCTTCCAGTAAATCCTCTTTTTAGACAGAGTCTGACTGTACTGGGACTCTGTATGTAGATCAGGCTGACCTTGAACTCACAAAGATTCACCAGCCTCTGCCTCTCAAGCCAACTGGAAGATGAGGTTTTTATCACTTGTGTGTCATTGGTGAACTGACTCTATGAAGTGTTAGGGACCCAGGTTACTCCAATTGTGTTGTCTTGCCTTCCCTAGGAGTCATATCCTCTGTGTGTGTGTGTGTGTGTGTGTGTGTGTGTGTGTGTGTGTGTGTAGGGGGATGGGAGAGATGATTCGGAAAGCAGGATGGAGATGGGGGAATGGGCAGCCAGGCCTCTAGGCACCTGAGAGGGCACCAGAAAATGTCTAGTCCTGCATCCAGGAAGAAGGGGGGATGGATGATGAAGACGGCCAACAGTCTGCCTCAC
The DNA here is from genome assembly GCA_902168425.1 of Peromyscus attwateri. Lineage (NCBI taxonomy): Eukaryota > Metazoa > Chordata > Mammalia > Rodentia > Cricetidae > Peromyscus > Peromyscus attwateri. Next base: position 18,014 of record CABHPP010140604.1, on the reverse strand, counting down.
TCCCTGCTGTTTCCCTTCCCCCTCTCACTATCTCCATCCTGCCCTTCCACACAATACTTCTCCCTCACACAATACTGGCAAAGTTGATGTGGTTGAAGATAATTCCAAGCCTATGCCATGGTGGTTGTGTTGGCCAAGGCTTAAGGCCATCAGAGAACAATTCTCCTGGTCACTGATATGACCCTGGAATGAAAGCATGTGGTCCCGGTGAGAGAGTGGATTTGGCTCCTTGGTTCCAGCTTTTGGTAAAGAAGCATTCTTTTGTTTTGTTTTCTGTTTTGAAGCAGGGCTTCTCTGCATAGCCCAGGCTGGCCTGGAACTTCTGAGCCTCCTTCGTCTGCCTCTCAAGCACTGAGATGAAGGTCTGTACCACCACCTCCTGTCTGGAAAGCCGCATTCATTCTCCCTTGTAAAGGAGCATCTTCTTTCTTAGAGGGAAGTGATAGGAACCCTGGAGCCACTGTAGTCATTAAAAAATGTGGGAGTATACATATATACATACATATCTGTACACACACACATACATACCCAATGTATATACACATATATACATATATGCATAACTTTTTTTTTTTTTTTTTTTTTTTAGTCAGGGTCTCATTATGAAGCCCAGGCTGGCCTCGAACTCACAGAGATCTACCTATCTCAGCTTCCCTAGTTCTGGGATTAAAGGTGTGCACCACTACACCCAACTCATCTTTTTTTCTTTTGTGTTTTTTTGAGACAATGTCTCACATAGCCCAGGCTAGACTCTGATTCCTAAGGATTCCACCACCTCCTAATAGTGCTACAACCTGGGGCCAGTCTTCACCAGAACTGCACCTGCAGTCATAAAAGAAATAGACCAGTGATCTGGATATGCAGTTTAGGATGACCTTGAACCTCTGACCCTCCTGCCTCCAGGTCACCTGTGCTGGGATTGGTGGGCCTGACCAACCCGGTTTCTCTTTGGCTGAATTCAGTGACATGAAGCCATTCAGCTGTCACACGGTCACAGACCTTATTCACCTTCCCAAACTGAAGCTCCACCAGCTGACCCCTGACGAACCCCACCTTATTTCCCATCTCTGTGAACTTGACTTGGGTGTGCTCACAGCAGTGGATTCAGATGGTGTTTGGCTTTTTTCACACAGTGTAAGGTCCTCAGAATTGAGAATGTGTTAGATTCCCCTTCCTCAAGGCGCCTGTTCCCAAACCCAATGACCTGAGTTCAATCTTGGGACCCACATGGTGGAAGGAGGTATCTGATTTCTGCATGTGTACCATAGCACAGCAGGTACACACGCACACACACACATTACATATGTACATGTACTTACACGTGTACACATATACACAGAGGCACAGGCGTGCACTCCCACACACTCTCACACATAGAGATAAGTGGGAAACAAAAAGAACAAACACTGTCCCATCATAAGTACTGTGGAATCTGCTTGTGTCCTAACAAAAATGCTCACATGAAAGAACAAAGCCAGGAGGTGTGAAGAAGTGAGCCTCTTGGACACACACTTGACAAGACGCACTATCCATGAAGATGGGCAGCAGTGCAACCTGATGGAGGTCACTACTGTAAGGACGCCTGTCCAGCCTCTGTCCACGGCAGACTGGTGCCGCCTTTATCATAGGTCCTTGAACCCCTCGTCATTCATCTTTGAGGCTGAGGATTATTGTTTCAAATAACTTTCATAACATCAGTTTGCCCTCACCTCTAACCCCGTCCCCTCTGAAGACGCTCATGAGTTTTGTGTGCAAGTTCCACATGGCCATGTTCTCTGTTTATCCACAAGTGTACATCAATATTCTCTTCGTTTTTCAAAGACTGATCCTGGCAGGGAAAGGTGGTACAGGAAGGCAGAGGCAGGAGGATTTGAATGCCAGGCCAGCCTAGGCTACATAGTGAGGTCTTGTCTCAGAAAATAAAACAAAAACTGGATGTGGTGGCACATGCTTCTAATCCCACTCCACAGATCCAGAGATCAGGCTATCAGGGCCATCCTTGGCTACATAGTGAATATAAGGCTAGCTTGAGGTACATGAAACTCTCTCTAAATAAAAACATATATATATTTTGAAACAGGGTTTCTCTGTGTAGTTTTGGTGTCTGTCCTGGATCTCGCTCTGTAGACCAGGCTGGCCTCGAACTCACAGAGATCCGCCTGGCTCTGCCTCCTGGCGAACGCCACCCCCGCCCGGCTATATATATCCTAGTTGGGGACATGGCTCAGTGCCTAGCATGCACAGGACCTTGGGTTTGGTCCTCACCAGCTACCCATTCACTCACTGATAGACAGATGAATTGCTTCAAGCCTTTAGTGTTTCACCGAGACCTTCTGCTCCTGAGGCTGCCTATGAAGGAAGCCAGGGTGTGAAGGGATTGACAGAACAGAGGCCCATCCACCGCCTGAGCTGAACCTCAAGGGTCAGGACGTTTCAGCTGGCAGAAACCAGGATTCTCCATTGTCAAAGAGAGTTTTGGGCACTGTGCGACTGTGAGCCGGCTTTTGATGCATTTCCCAGGAAGATGTTTAGTTTTGAAACTGCCAGGAAAACAAACTAAGCAGAGCCAGGAGAAAGAGGGGGTGGAGGGAAGTACTTTGCTAATGTGAATGCTGATGTGAAACGTGTTGAACAAGATTCAGTAACTATAAATTCGCAAGTGGCTTCTGCCCAGAGGCTCGCAAGTGTCTAACACGGACTGATGAGGAAACGGAACAGGAGACTGGGTTAGATTACAAAGTCCCCGTCACTTCCAACATGTCATACAGCAACAATTCTGACCTTTAAAGAAAAACTTACTAAAGGAAAATTTGGGTTTCCTGGTACATTTGTTGTGTAAAGTCTGTGTGAATATTTAGAAAAAAGAACCAAATTATGGCACTGTGTGACTGTGGGCCAGCTATTGGATGCATTTCCCAGGAAGATGTTTAATTTTGAAACTGCCAGGAAAAAACCCGAGCAGAACCAGATGAAAAGAAGAAGAAAGAGAAGGGGAAGGGGAAGTATTTTGCTGATGAAAAAATGTAAAACGTGATGACTCAGTGGTTAAGAGCACTAGCTGCTCCTCCAGAGGACCTTGGTTCAGTGCCCAGCAGTCACCAACCATCTGTAATTCCAGTTCCAAGAGATCTGATGCCTTCTTCTGGCTTCTTCAGGCTCCAGGCATGCACATGATGCACAGACATACATGCAGGCAGAACACTCATGCACATAAAATTAAATCTATCTTGAAAAACAAATAAAGAATCAAATTATGGGTTTGCTCTGGGCATTCACCTGTTCTCATCCATTTCAGTTGATGGATGGCCTGCAGGGATGGGACTTGGGGATCCCTTGACTCCCCACCCCCTCCCTGCCCATCCTGTCTCTTTTTCCCTGGTACCATGGCACTCCCCAGTAGAAAATGCCCTAACCCAGGGCTGGGAGGACAACTCAATTCATTAAGTTCTTGTTCTGCAAACACATAAAACCTGAGTCTAGCCTGTGTAAATAGCATGGTGGTACATGCATGTAATTCAAGGACTGGGGAGGAAGAGACAGGCAGACTCCTGGAGTTCCTGAGTCATGGGGTCACATCAGTGACAAGGTGGATGGCTCCTGAGGAACGGCACCAAGGCTGGCCTCTGTCCCCTACACATACACACACACATAGAAAATAAAGGAGAGCTGAGCGGTGGTGGCGCACACCTTTAATCCCAGCACTCGGGAGGCAGAGCCAGGTGGATTTCTGTGAGTTCGAGGCCAGCCTGGTCTACAGAGCGAGATCTAGGACAGGCACCAAAACTACACATAGAAACCCTGTCTCGAAAAAACAAACAAATGAAAAAAAAAAACAAAAACAAAGAACAAAAACAAAAAAAGAAAGAAAGAAAGAAAGAAAGAAAAAGAAAAAGAAAAAAAAGGAGAAGAAAACCAAAGAAAAGGAAAGAGAAAAAGTCACAAACTGAATTGTAGTCCTGGGAAAATCTAATGGTTCCGGGGCCTCTGTTTTTTCACCTGTAGAATGGATGGAATAAACATTTTCAGAGGGAATCACTGTGTCAACCCTAACCCAAACCAAAGGAAAGAAAGTGGAGCCTGAGGTCATGAGGGAAGAGTGTTCCAGTGTGGTTGCCTCTATCACAGAAGCCTCGGGCCTACTGGAACCTTGCACAGAGGCCACTGGGACCTCACACACACACACACTTCTACAAGGATGCCTACTCAGCGAGACTGTTCAACCTCCGACTGACACCACTCCCGTTATTAATCACTGCGGCCAACAATTATTGCTTCAAAATATCTGATGTGATCTTCCTTAATTTTATCTTTAAAAACTCTCCCATGGGCATGGAGATGCTCGGGGAGTAAAGGTGCTCGCCACCAACCCTGATGACCTCCATCCATCTCGGCAATGACAATATGAAGTTAATACTCAGTGGCTGCCTACTGCATGTGAGACACCGTGAGCCGCTTTAGGGGTAAGTCAGTGTTATCCCCATCTACAGATGACAGGGCACAGGATCTGGCGGAGGGCAGGCTGCTTGCCAAACATCACGCCAGGAAGTGGCAGAGCTAAGATTTGAGTTCTTCTGACCGGCTGGACTCTGTGACCCTGTACCCAGCTCTGTTTTCCCCTGGAGACTTCCCCAGTGGAGGTGAGGGGACAGCTTGGGGACAGCCTAGGGGAGCTTAGCTTGGTTTAGCGAGCATGCTGTTAGTGCTGAACTCTCCAGACTGGCAGCCAGAGAGGCCTTAGCTGCATGAGGGGAAAGCGGGGAGTTGCTGGGGCTGAGGCAGCTGCAGACCAACAGGACCAGGCTAGCCTCAGACAGGGGTCCTAGAACCTAATGCTATGGATCCACCAACCCCTGATTGTCTTCCTCAGGGACCAGGACATATGGATCCCTCTGGCTGGGGTGGAGAGAGGATTTCAAGAGACCCTAACCTGAGATAAAAAGACCTATAACGAGTGTGGCCAGGAGTGTCTAACCTGAGGTAACAAGACCCACAACACAGATGTGCCAGCACCTAAGTTGGTACAAGGCACTTGGCCATTAGCTCTTGTCCCGGCAGGGGACAGGTAGCCTTGTTGGAGAGTCCTGGAGTTATTGAGGGAAGGTTGTCAGCTCAGCCCCTGGTGAGCTCCCTGCCATTTCCTGACAGACTGGGTCACAGTGCCAGCCTGCTGAGGCCCACCCTGACCTTGGCTCCCAGATCCCCCTTTCATTGGTTAGTGGACTCCCTCACAGGTTGTAGCAACGGTGCAAGGCAGAACACAAAAGCACGTGGGGCCGTCTAGTTCGGGGCTTGCGGAGGAAGGAATTGCTGGGTGGCTTGCTCTAATGCCTGTTGTCCAGTGGTGAAGCCCAGGAAGGAGGCGCTGGCGGCTTCGCTCTGAGACTGTGGGAAAGACTCTCAATCCAGACCAGCAGCCAGAGCTTTGGGACCTCCAGCTTCGGTTCCTGACTCCTGTCTCGGCAGCCTTCCCAACCAGCCTGTTGTCATCAGCCCCTGACAGACCTTGGCATCCCCAAGACCGGCAGCAGAGGGTGCAGCTGACGGTCACATTTCCAAGCCTTGGGGGTGCACAGGGCTTGGATGTGTTGCCTGGCTGCGGCTCTCCTACCAAAGCCTGGGTGAGGGGCGCTTGGGGAAGGTGGCCTCAGAGCTGCCTTCCAAGCATCTCCGTGTGTTTCCGTGGTGGTTTTCCCAGGCAGTACCCCGGGCCACCGTGGTTCTTCCTCCCATGAACAAGGCTGTAACCTGATGCTCCCACTGTCTCTGACTGCAGGCCCCACTGCCTCACAGCCTTCCAAGGCTGATCTCTCAGTACAGGAGCCTCCTCCCATAGACTTCTGTGTCCTCTCCTGCCCCACCCCCAGGAAGGAGGAGGTAAAGGTGAAGTGATCAAAGGTATTGAAATTCATTCTCCTTTTTCAATGGAGAAACTGAGGTGAGGCAGAGGAACACCTTGCATTGGGTGTGGTGGGAGGATTCTTCCCTTTGTTCCCCAGGGACAGACTGCCTCTCATCAGATACACTGGAAAGATTTTACAGGTTTAGAAGGCAAGAAGTCTACAGCCATGCTGCAGAAGGGTACCACGATTCATTCTCTGGCCAGTGGTACCCTCCCCTTTCCACGCAGGGGGTGCAGCAGCTAAGTGCTTTAAGTGAACCTGGATCCCAAGTGGAGTCTTGCTGTGCCCCCGAGGGTGGACTCAGCTGGTCGCTCTAGGCCTCTGCCCATTATGGCAAGTTATCTACTGCCCCCAGGCTCACTTCCTCCTCATCACTAGAGTGGGTCTCAGGGAAGGACTTCCAGGATTGCTGAAGTGGCTGACGGAAGCTAGGGGGAGGGTCCTAGGTCTGGGAAGAGTGGTGTGCACCTAACACAAGGGCTGCCCTTAGGTCGTTAACATCACCACCTCAGGACATGCGCTCTGTCATCCTCAGCCCTCTCCAGACCCTCCTGGCGACAATTTGGTTTCCTGAGAAGCACAATGGACATGTTCGTTGGCCTTCTTGGGGCTCTGTGGCTGAGCATTTCTGACCTCTACTCTGACCTCTTGCCCAGGAGGAAGAACGGTCGCCCATGTGTCCACTCAGGGTCCCGTCCACTCTTTGGCCACCTCTGCTCCTGGTCTGGGCTCCCGGCCAGGAGTCAGGCTGGGAACAGGGCTGTGGAGGGTGAGACTCAGAGTTAAGGCTCAGCAGCAAGAGGTCCTTGTCCTGATCTGGAGCTGCAGACTGAATTTGGGAGCCCCCTGCTCTCACCCCAAGGAGGACCAGAGAGCATGGGGGGCCTGCTTTCAGTCCCCTTTCCTCGCAGGGCCAATCCTGGCCCTCAGAGCATTTAGGCACAGTGCAGCCCCACCCACGGTTGAATCACTGCTCTTGCTGACCCCCAAAGTCTCCTTGGTTGGGGCGAGGCAAACAGCCTGTCTGGGCCCTGGAATACCATCTGGGAATGTGGCAAGGCCGTCCGGAGGACGTGTGCTTCTTTCTCTCTTCCCACCCTCTCAGCAGCTCTGCTCGAGTGGCAACACGTATCTAGGAGTTATTATTATTATTATCTCCACTAATTATAGCAGCTCCAGCAGCTAGGCCTCGCGGCCTTGGCACTGCAGGGGAAATTAGGCATGTAATTACATCATGGAGTCATCTTATCCCACCTTCCTTAGACCTCCTCCTCTCCCCTTCCAGCCCAGCCAGCCAGACTAGCCACCCCCACAGTCCTTTAGAAGGGCTCTCTGGCACTTGGCCAGCAAGATCATTCCTATCCTCTCCCGACTCCCCTCCACTTAGCATCCTTCACTGGGTTCAACGCCGGCAATCCCTACAGTTGGAGGATTGCTCCCCCTCCCCACTCCCCCATCCCCTGCCCAGGCTGAGGCCTCTGTTCTAGAAGGACCTTCCTCTGAATCCTCAGCCAACAGGAATCTACGGCTGGGCAGCAGGCACACACAACCTGGGTGTGCAGCGGGCTTAGCAGGTGATTCCTTGCCTGGGCCTTACTTCCAGAGACATCCAACTCTGGAGCCCTCCTGTGATCTGAGGAGGGCAATCTCAACCACACTGGCCAGGCACTGGGCAAGAGGGCTCTGGCTGGCTGGAATTTATCCCAGAAGAAACTGGCCCAGGAAGATGACTTGGTTACAAGTTGGCTTCTTGGCCATTTGCTGTTGATGCGATGAGCAGCCCGGGCTGTGGAGATAAGACAGCTGCCTCCCCACCCAGGGGCCCCACAGAGCTGATACGGTGACCTTGCTTTTCTTCTGGGGTGATGACTCATGAGTGGTGGGATGGGGAGGGTGCCTGCAGCCCTGGCTATCTGTCAGAACACATCCAAGGAAAGCCGCCTACAGCCTGAGAAGGGCCTCAGCCACCAGAGAGCCACATGCCTCCCACCAAAACTGAAGGCGTAAAGATGGAGACAGCCTGTTGCGCCCGCTTTCAGCTGCTCTGTCTACTCAAGTTTCCTCATGACAAAATCTTTGCAGACATGTGTCCTTGTCCTTGTGCTGGCTAGTTTGATGGCAAAGGCATTTTTGGGAGAGGGAACCTCAATGGAGAAAATGCCCCACAAGATTGGCCTGTGGGGCATTTTCTGGATTAATGTGGGAGGGCCCAGCTCTCTGTGGGCAGTGTCACCTCTGTGGTGGTGGTCCTGGGTGCTATGAAAAAGGAGGCTGAGCAAGCCAGTAAGCAGTGTTCCTCCATGACTCTGCTTCAGGTCCTGCCTTCAGGTTCATGCTCTCCGACCTCCCTCAGTATGGAGAGTGGCCTGAGAGTTGTAGGTTGCAATGAAGCCTTTCCTGGGCACGGTGCTTTCGGTCAGGGTTTTGCCACAGCGATGGAAACCCTACCTAACACTGTCCCTCTCTTGAGTGTATTTGACTGTCAGAACCTGCGCACATGAAGGTGCAGGGCTCTCAGAGCCCCGTGTGGGACGCTGGAGGGAGATGACCAGCCTTAAGCCATGACCCAGTGCTGGGCCAGTCCCAGGCTCACAGTGACACCTGTCTGGGCAGAGAGGGTCTTAGATAGGTTTGTGGAAAGGCTTCCTCTTCTGTGTTGCTATAGCAGAATGCCCGAGGCAGAGTCGGCTACAGAGAACTAACATTTGAGGATGGAGACACAGTTCGACCATGGAACGCTTGCCTAGTATGCACAGCCCTGGGCTCCATTCCCCGAAGCACCTAAAATGGGCACAGTGGCACATACCTGTAATCCCAGCACTCTCAGGAGGCAGAGACAGGGAGATCAGGCGTTTAAGGTCATATATGACTACAGACTGAGTTTCACGCCAGTCTGGGCTATGTGGGGCTCTGAGAGAAGGAGGTCTGGGAGGAGGAAAGGAGAAAGGAAGAAAGGGAGGCAGACAGAAAGGAGACAGACATTCATTTGGCTCACATCTGGAAGCTGGGAAGCCCGTCCTTGTGGGGTTAGCTCCCACCAGAGGCAAATTTACCTCATAATAATCCTGGCCCTCTAACTCCAGTGCCCAACTCTGACTCTTAAACCCTAACTGAAGCCTAAACCTAACCCCAACCGTAACCCTAATCTTAACCCGCAACCCTAACCCTCTAATTCTCTAACCATTAGCCTCTAACCCCAAGCCTAATCTTAACCCCAACAACACACCACAGGACACCACCTGAGAAACAGAGAGCAGGGAGGGAGGGAGGTTTTAACTTTGTAACAAACCCACACTCTTACCCCGACCTCCCATGATGATGACTTATTCCCTAGGGCAGAGCCTTTACGGCCTGCTGGCCTCTTAAAGGTCCCACCCTTCATACCATTGCACTGTGATTAGGTTTCAGCACCCAGCTTGGGAGGACACATGGAAACAATAGCAGTGACATTTGGATTTGTCTTGAAGGACAAGAACTCTTCCCAGTGGATGAGCTGGAGAGGGCACTGCCTGCCTAGGTAAAAGGCTAGAAAACAAAACAGCAGAACACCCCGTTAAATCCAAACCTTAGTGCGTGAGTCAAATCAAAGCGTTTCCGAGCACGTCAGTGTTGTGAGACCGGCACCCTGAGGGTGTTCTTCCGCCACCGACATTGAAGGTTAACCGGCATCTCTTTTTTTGATTTGCTCCATCTGGCAATTCCAGGAAAGAACAGGAGCAAAGAGCTAAATACGGCTGAGTGCAAAGAAGCACAGGAGGCTTAGAGACCACGGGGAGCTGCGGCCACCAGCGGCCAGACTGGCTTTCACTAGCGGGTCCTGGCGCGGTCACAGTCCACTGGCCAGCCAGCAAGGCTCTTGGCTATGGTGACTTCTCTCTTCCAGGATCAGTTTGCTGCCATCTGGAAAAACCCGGCCAAGCATTTGGTTTCTCCTTTCTTCCCAGGTTCCTGCACCCCCTTTCTGGCCAATATTCATTCAGGATATGTAGCACGTCTTGTTTTCTGAATGACTCTCACGTACCACACACTGTGGTGGCACAGGGAATGTGGTGACTAATGGGACAAATAAACTGACCATTGTGGAACTTACAGTTGCACTTTTCAAAAGGTATTTTGAAGGGGCTGGAGAGATGGCTCAGTGGTTAGGAGCACTGGTTGCTCTTGCAGAGGACCCAGGTTCATTTCCCAATACCTACATGACAGTTAACAGCTGTAACTCCAATTCTAGAGGATCCAACACCCTCTTCTGACCTTCTTGGGCACATCATGCTCATTGTACACAGATATCCATGCTAACAAAACACCCATATATGCAAAATAAAAGTAAATAAATCTTTAAAACAAAACTTTGACAGAATATGTGTTTTATGTGGAAGCAGAAACATAAAGCGTACATACAGATAGACAAATACAATATACCCTATCTTCTGCCTTTAAATAAAAAGCTATACCAAGTATGGTGGTGCACCTCTTTGATCCCAGCACTAGAGAGGAAGAGTCAGGAGGATCTCTGTTTAAGGCTAGCCTGATCTACATAGTGAGTTCCAGAATAGTCAGGGCTCTGTAGAAAATAAAAAAAAAATAGCTATTTCAGGAGCTTAAAGACCCAAGTTCAGTCCCTACCACCAACACTGGGCCACTCACACCTGTTTATAACTTCAGTTCCAGGGGATATGATGCCCTCTTCTGGCTTTTAAGAGTGGAGTGCACCTAAACACCACACACAAACACACACACACACACACACACACACACACACACACACACACACACGCACACTGTTTCAGAGAAGGGACATTCTGGGCCAGAGCCCTTGGAGGAGTCACTGGATAAAGTCTACAGAGAGGGAATCTGACAGGGTGACAGTCCCTGTCTCAAATGTTCATCTGGTGGGGCAAAAAGGCCATACTCCAAATACCATACAAAGCCACCTCCAACACAAACATGCCATTACTTCTGTTCACGCTGCGAGTAGGGTATTAGGCAAACACTGTGTCCTGGGCACATGGTACGATCCCTTCTAGCAAGGGCAATCCTGTGAGGTCAGACTATCACTGTTCTAACTGACAGATGGAGAGGCGATGGCTCACAAGTGTGAGTGAGCTGGCTGTGGGAGGGCCGGGACAGAAGAGACTGAGCCTAAGACCTCACGTATGATGACCTGCCCACGATGCTGACGACATGGGGTGGTGTCTGTGCCACCAGGTCTGGAGTTGTTAGAGGGTAAAGGAAGACGTGTGTCCATTTTCAGCTGTGTCATAGTTCACCAGGGTGCTGGTCTTGGCCACCTCTTTCACAGGCAGGGAGAGAGAGAGAGAGAGAGAGAGAGAGAGAGAGAGAGAGAGAGAGAGACTGACCAGGTTGGCCTTGAATCCACAGAGATCTTCTGTCCTCACCCGCTGAGTGCTGAGAATAAAGTAATGCATCACCACACCCAACTATCTTTTTATTTTTATTTTTTTGTTTTCTTGACAGGGTCTCTTTTTGGACCTGATGCTCACTGGTTCAGCTAGTCTTGTCCTCTATCTCCCCCCACCCTTCCCCACACTGTATTACAAGCTTCTGCCACCTGTGTGGTCTGAATAAGAACGGCCCCCATAGGCTCATACATCTGAATGCTTAGTCACCAGATGTGGCACTGTTCGAAAGGATTAGAAGGATTAGGAGGTGTGGCTCTGTTGGAGTAGGTGTGGCCCTGTTGGAGTAGGTGTGGCCTTGTTGGAGGAAGTGTGTCACTGGGGGTGAAAAGTCCAGGCCACGCCCAATCTCTCTCTCTCTCTCTCTCTCTCTCTCTCTCTCTCTCTCTCTCTGCCTGCAGATCAGGGTGTAAAGGTCTCAGATATTGCTCTAGTACCATGCCATGCTTCCTGACATGAACTGAACCTCTGAAACTGTAAGCAAGCCCCCAATTAAACGCTCCCTTTTATAAGAGTTGCCTTGGTCATGGTGCTCTTCACAGCAATAGAATAGTGACTAAGACATAGCCACATCCAGATTTTTTTAAATGTGGGTGCTGGGGTGGAACTCAAGTCCTTGTGTTTGCACGGCAAGCCTTCTTTATTGAGCTCTCTCCCTAGCCTGCCAGGAGACTTTAAACAAATCTGTTCCAGGATGAGAGGAGAGATGACTGAGTGTCTCTACGGTCTCTCACCTGTGTGGGAGAACCAGAGACTGCCCAGGAATCCTCAAGTTCATCCTTCATTTGGTCCCTGGCTCTCCAATGGCTGAAGCACCCACGACCTTGTTAGAAACAGATTTTCTGGACTGTACTTGATCTCTCTGCTGAATCAGAAGCCCCAGCATGTGGGGCCCAGCTATGCAGTTAATAAGGCCACCAGGCAGCCTGATGTTCCAGAGGCAGCCCCACCTGCCAAGCTTCTGCAGTCTAGGGCTTTGGTTTTATGAGAGGCAGGAAGCTGCCCCAGTGGGTCTGTGGCTGAGACCAGAGTTCACTTGGTCTAGTTCTGAGAGTGTGTTCAAATGCTCAATGCATGTAAACAAAGGAACCAGTGACCCCGGACTCTTGACAAATTTTTGGTCTATCCCTAGTGTGACATCTTGCCTCAACTACAATACCAGGATCCTCAGGGACTTGGGAAGACCAGAAGCACCCACAGAGCAGAGGGGTAAATTTTATCTCCACTTAAGTCTCGGGGTGAGTGCAGACCTGGAGAGCTCACATCATCCTGGCTCGTAGCAGTTGCCCATTCCCGTGGTGTAAATATTTCCACCAGGGCCCATGGATCGCACAGATACACATCTTGGTTCTCAAGATGGAGCTGGCATGGTAGTCGTAGCTAGCGACTTGTGACTCAAAGGGGACTTATTTAAACAACACATGTGGTATATCTGTGTGGAGGGACATCAAATAGCACATGGGGTTGGAAAAAGGACCCCTCCCCAACCGACAGTCCATCCCATCACCAGAGAGAACCATCCCCAGTGGGTTCAGGATCTGGTCTACTTCCATGATTGGTAGTGATGAGACTAAACCAAGTGCTGATCTGTCACCCTCGGTGTCTACTGGCTGGGATGGGGCTAGAAAGGTCCCTCACCTTTAGCGCCGCCTATTCCTTCCTACCACACCCTTTCTACCTGTAGATTTATTTGACGATACTCTGCAGTTCTTCCACTGGTTGCTTTTAAGCTCTAAGTTATACTAGTAGCCACTGGTCTACCGTTCATCTGCGAACAGGTGCTGTTCTAAGCACTTTGGACATATTAAAGGCTGAATCTTCACTGTGGTCCATTGAAGTAGCTACTGTTTATGTTCCCATTTTATAGACAAGGAAGCTGAGGCACCGAGAGGTTGTGTAACTTGTCCAAGCTCATAAAAGCCAGAGACAGGATTCAAACCCAGACAGTGTGGCTCCAGAATACACATTTTTTTTCTCATGGAGAAAAGTTTGTCTAAAGTTGCTTACTAAATGTTGGAGACAAGGGACAGTTATAGGCAAATGATGGTAGGAACATAAATAGACCAGCAAGCTGTAGCCCATCTAGCTTTATGGCCCTAAAAAGACCACGTTATGGGAAAAAGAATGTCTAGATAAGACTGATTCTGCATTATCACCTAGAGAGAGATGCTTCACAGCTTCTTTGGGGGCTGGGCAGGTTCTAGGGCCACTGGGAATGCAATGGACCGAAGTTGCTAATGATTTCACTTCCACGTGTATTGCCTGCGATTAAACACGTGCCCGTGGTGTGGGCTCCTGTCGCACCCATTTTATCATGTGTAGTACTTGGTGTGCCCTTTAAAACTGGAAAACTTGTCTTTCTTTTCTATTTAGGGAGGGTCTTACTCTACAGTCCTGCTGGCCTGGAACAATGTAGACCAGGCTGGCCTCAAACACACAAAGATCTGCTTGCCTCTGCCTCCTGAGTGCCAGGATTAAAGGCGTGTGCCACTGCACTCAGCCCTTTGTTATTTCTTAGTGGCTTTTCTGCCTTTATTTTCTCAGTTGGGTATTGGACTTTGTGGATTCATTCAGTCTCCACTTCTGCCCTTCTCAGTGGCTTCTGTTCTGGAAATGGACTGTGCTACACGCTGTTTTCACAGCGGTAGCTTTGGATTCCAAGAACCTTCCTCAACTGCTCCTTTCCCCACTCACGCCGGCTCAGGCCACCAGGTACAGTCACCTGCCCTGGAGTCCCAGGTTAAAGTGATCCTATAGGCCCTGAATTGCTCCGGTTCCCTTGACCAGTTGTTCTGGTTTCTTATCTGGTTTGTCTCCTTGGTTGGTTCTCGGAAGGCAGTTCCGTCTGCCCTCATTTGTCAGTCGGAGCCCCTGGTCAGTCAGGAGCAGAGAGGAGGAAGAGCACACATCGCATTCAGCTGGCTCTCTCACTCTTCCCCAGGCCAGGACCCTAGGCCAGGGAATGGTGCTGCCCACTGTCAGGCGGGGTCTTCCCACTTCAATTGAAGCAATCAAGACCACTCCCCACCGGCATGCCCTTGGGGAACCTGGTATACAGCCCCTCCTTCGGGCTCTCTTTCCAGATGACCCCATGTTGTGTCAAGTTGACAATTAAAACCTTCTCTCTATCCAATAGCTACAACTGTCACCTTTTTTATTTTTTAAATCATGTTCATTTATTGTGTATGTATGTGCTTGTACACACACATGCTCCCATCTGTGGAGGTCAAGAACAAATTCCTAGAGTTGGTTCTTTTCTCCCATGTGGGCACTGGGTTTGAACAGATCATTAGGCTTGGTGGCAAGCACCGTTACCCACGGAGCCATTTTGCCAGCCCTTCCACTGTCACTGTCCCCTGTACTCCTGGAGCATCAGACTTTCTGCTTCACACAGCCTGCCAACCCACAGTTCTGCTACCATCACGCCTTTTCACAGACGGAGCAGAGTGCTTTCCAGCTACCCTCTGATGCCTCCATTTTTGTCTCTCTCTCTCCAGGGTTGGGTTCCTCCACCCCAGAGAACAAAAGGCAAGGGTCCAGAACCTCATTCACCAGCTCACACAATCCTTCCTTCAGCCAGCATTCCTTCACTGTGGAAGCCTTATCCACTAGACGTGAGCTGGACTCTGGAAACTGAAGAGAAACTCAGAGGTGGTGCTCACCCTCTGTGAGCATGGGGACTGTAAAGAAATATCTGATATTTTTCCAGGAGTAAGCAGAATAATCACACTCTCTTCCCTGCCCCAACCCAGACTGTCCGTTGAATTTCACCTCCATGGTCCAGGGCCAGTCCTGGTTAGATTACTGCCTGCTTAGGGCAAGACTCAATGGCGACATGCTGGGTTGGTTGGAGAGCAGTGCTGCCCAGCACGGTAGAGCTATGCCCAGCTTCAGCACCCATAGGGGTTCAGTTGCCTGCCACCTCCCTGAGTATGGGTCTTTTCTATCCACGTTTTCATTTTCTTGTTTCCTGATGGGCAACTAAAGTCCAAAAATATTAGTTGGAAAATTCTACAAATAACTACAAAGTTTAAGCAACTTTTATTTTATTATAATTGTTCCATTTTTGTTATTGTTAACATTTTGCCATTCCTAATTTAAAACTTTAGCATAGGTATGTGTGTCTAGGAAAGGACCTGTTGATAGGACTCATGCTCTGGAGGGCGTTCTGGAGCCCTGTAGATTAAAGGGCTACTGTGCCACAGTATCGCAGAGAGCTTGAGATCCGGGAGAAGTAGAGGCCACAGTGTTGTGGAATATTAGTTTAATTATGTAAAGATGTGTTGCATTTGTTTATGCTGTGGAATATTAGTTTAACCATGTAAAGATGTATTACATTTGTTTATGTTGCATTTGTTTAAATATGAAAAGCTGTTTTACCTTGCCTGCCTAAAGCACCCAAGTGGTCTAATAAAGAGCTGAATGGTTAATAGCAGGGAAAGGGTAGGCAGGGCTGGCAGACAGAGAGAATAAATAGGAGAAGGAATCTAGGCTCGAGAGAATAGGAGAAAAGAAGAAGGAGAGAAAGGGAGACACCAGGTCTGCCACCCAGCTGGCCATAGAGTAAGAAGAAAGACACACAGAATAAAGAAAGGCAAAAAGCTCAGGGGCAAAACATAGAAGAAGAGAAAGAGAAAAAATTAAGTTAGAGAAGCTGGCTGGAAATAAGCTAAATTAAGGCTGGGCATTTGTAGCTAAGTATAAATCTCTGTGCCTTTACCTGGAAGCTGGGTGGAGGCTCCCCTCCCCCACAAAAAGAGAAAGCCAACAATACCATAGTCCTATGCAGCCTTTTCTCCTTCCCCAGCAGCCCCTCCCTGGGGGCGGGGACTCTGGGCCAGGAGACCTTGCTAGGAGGGCTGGGCTCAGTGACTTCTAGCTCAAAGAGAGCCAGTCCGAGAAATGTAGTCTCATTAATGGCCAGGTGGGATGGGGAAAGGCTCTGGGGTGCTAGGCATTGTTGCTAATTCATTTCAGGACCAAAGAACAGAAATATTTCTTAACTCTGGGGCCTGGGCCTGGGCTCTGAAACCAGTTCTAAAGCTGGGGGTGTGGTAAGCACAGAGCTGTGAGTATAGTAAAGTTAAAATGACCTGCAAAGCCATTGGCCCATGATGGCTGGTGTTGGAGAACCCAGTTTTTCCTGGACTGGGAAGTCAGGTCCTGGTGTAGGTTACCTGGGCAAAGGAAAGAGGGCCTGGTTGGAGACACTATTCGCCCTCCCCCATCCTTGGTCTTGTGCAGTGGGATCTGGCTGCTGGTATAGACTTGGGATTCAGTCAAGTGTTCATAAGAGGAGCCAGGGCTGGCACCTTCTTCAAGTGGGATTTATGAAGCCGCTGTAGGAAGCTGCAGGGGCTCCAGGTGCACAGGCAGAATCTGAGAGCCAGGGAGCCCTGCTGGGCAGAAGCCACCTCCTCCTTGTGTCCTGCTGGTGGCTCTTGGCAAGAGCAGTTAGCTGGAGCAATGGAAGGGTGAGAGAATGTCAGAGCCCAGATGGCAGGGTGTCTGAGGCTAGGACTCTGGGCTTGCAGCATCCAGGAGAAGCTTAAGATATTGGTCCCATTTGTAGAGCTACTGCTGCTGGGCCTGAGTGCTGCTGGGCCTGAGCACCAGAACCCCCGTGGGCTTCAGGCAGGTGGGAGGATCTGCAGTGAGAGGACCTGTGTCTTGTTCCAAAAGAGACTTTGAACTAGAAGGGTCCCTGGGGATTGAGTTTGACACCCCTCCACTCCCTTCTATACCACAAACAGCAGAGGTGACAGGATCAGTCCTTAGAGCCACACACATCTGAATTTAGTTGCTGGCTCCTCCACTAACGAGGCAGTGGGACCTTGGACAAGTTACATCATCACTTGGAACCTCAGTTTCCACTTCTGCGCTACTGGTGCCATACTGGCTACCTCATGGAAGTGTTGGGAGAGGTAGTGCACCTTCAGGAGAATCCGTCAGGGCTTGGAGGAGACGAGTGACAGAACTGGAGAACCAGGAGCACCCAGCGCTTAGTCCTGGGAGGGATCTGGGGGGCACACACTATACCTCTTGCTAGCCAGTGCCCAGTACTGGGGTCTGGGGGGCACACACTAATGCTTCTTCCTAGCTAGGCATCTGCCACTGCATCAGTTGATACAGACCTAGAATATTTTTATCATTCTAGAAAGTTCTATGGGTGAGCACTGCCTTGGAAGGTTGTCATGAAGACAGAATGGGACGGTGCCAATCAAGAGTTTAGCTCTGTCTGGTTCTGAGCAAATGCTACCAGTGCTTCCTTGGGCATCTTTTCCCAGCCAAGGCCGGTTAGGGACCAGGACTTTCCTTGGGACTGAGGTATGGCCGCTTCATGACAGCCCTATAGCAACACATCCCGAGTCACTTGAGGGTAGGGACAAATTGTCCAAGCTCTATACTTTATCAACAAGGAAACTGGCCAGAAGTAGAGTGACTCTCCAAAGTCACCTAGCAGAAAGGAGGCCAGTGTCCTGCTCACTTACTCCTTCAGAGTTCCAGCTCACCTCCCCCAGTCACAGCACCCAGAGAGGCCATGTCAGGACTATCACAGGACTGGGGGCTTTGGGGAAACTCAGACCCTGGGCAGCTCACAAGTGTGTAATTCCATGCTTGCTGACTTCTTCAGGCACCCACACAAATGTGGTACACATTCACACACACACACACACACACACACACACACACACAC
>CABHPP010140603.1:534-40746 GCA_902168425.1 Peromyscus attwateri | reverse complement strand
ACACACACACACACACACACACACACACACACACACACACACACACACACATTTTCACAGCTCAGGAACCCACATGTTATCTGAGCCAGACCCGAGCTGTGTCACCCCATTAGAAAAATAAATGACTTTGGGGGAAAAGAGAAGAAAAATATTCTGTACTAGAGCTCCCTCACCTCAAAAAAAAAGGTGTTATTCTGTGTGGGAAGATGCATGGTCATTTCAAACAGCAGGCCACCAAGTCAGCCATGACAGTGGTTTGGTTTCTGAGCTGGAGTGTCTTTTCCTGTTGATCCTAACAGGCGTGTCAGCCCTAACAAGCATGAGAGAAGCTAACCTCCAGGTTAAATAGTGGAATTTGTAAAAATCACAGCTCTTCCTCTAGATCAGTGGTTCTCAACCTGTGGGTCATGACCCCAAAAGAGACTATCGGAAAACAGAGATATTTGCATCACGATTCCTAACAGTAGCAAAATTACAGTTACGAAATGGCGACGAAATAATTTTGTGGTTGGGAGTCACCACAATATGGAACTGTCTTAAAGGGTCGCAATGTTAGGAAGGCTGAGAACCACAGCACTAGATGAGTTGACGTTCTTCTTTAAATCGTTGTAGCTTCCTACACGCCGCTCTTTCTGCCGCTGATGTCTCTGCTTTTATACAGTGGGCTCCTTGAAGAATGTTGTTGAGAGCAAACTCCACTTCCCCACAGGTAAAGAGAATAGCTTTCTGTCTTTGCACTTCACTTACCTGAGATTGAGTTCAGGCAGAAATGTGAAGGCATTGCGGGATACGGCGCCCTTATTTGGGGATGGTAACGGGGGTAAGACATCACGCCTGAGCCTAAACACAGAGAAACCTTCCCATAATCTGAACTGTTTCACCTGAGTACAGAGTGCTTGCTCACTCAGCCCAGGTCCTCATCTGCATAGTTTAGAGGAAACCAAGTGTCAATGGTTATTTTTTTCCTAAAGTGGAAAGTCTGTGTTCTCCTCTGCTGTGATCTTCCTGTTGGTACCTGTACACCTCCTGCATGTATCCAAACCCATCCCAAGTGAGTTGTCTCTAAGAAGTGTTGCATTCAGGAGGTCATTAAGGCTTGAGGGTGAAGCCCTCACTGTCGAGTGGTGGTCCTAGAGAAGACCTACTGGTAATGTGGGTGGTCCCATCCCACAGGCTAAGGTCTTGTCCTGGGCTGAACAAAAAGGATAGAGTGAGCTGAGCACCAGCATTCATTGACCTCTGCAGCCTGACTGCAGATGCAATCTGACCAGCTGCCTCAAGCTCCTATTCCCACACCTGAGTCTGTGCACCAGAATAAACACTTCCATTATTGTTGCTCTTGTCCGGGCCTTTCATTCCAGCAAGGGAGAAAGCAATGCAAATTCTTGTGATGTCAAAATCAGTCTGTGACAAAGCAGACAGGGGACTGTCTCTTCGCCCTCCTGTGGTATCAACCAGTGTGCTTTGCTTCGAAAGGCACTCGGGACACTTTGTGGGGCTCACAAGTCTCCCAGCCATGGATCGCAGGTCAAGCACAGGAGACATCATCAACCTGAATTTGTATGAATTTGGTTCCTTTATTGCTCATGATTCCCCGACAAATTATTTCTCTCCAACTTTGCACTTGGATCTTTGACAATAACAAGTGCTCAAGGGAGAAAGTCACTGGGAATTGGGCTCAACTCCTAATGGTCTTTTCGTTTGGTTTCATTTCCTTCAAAGGGCAGCCTGCACTTTCGGATCTCAGCACCATGTTAGCACCGTTACTATCATCCAGGCAGACAGTCCAGCAGGATGTCTGCTGTCAGAGTACTCTCTAAGTGCAGCTCCGCTCTCGGCACAGGCCTGGAAGGTTCGTGCTATTTCCAAGAGAGGCAGTTAAGGATCCAGGCTGTTTCATCTTTAGAGGAAATTGATATCTCAGCATATTAAATGGCAAGAATGGAGGATAGGAGTTTTTGTGTATGGTGGGCCTCTGCTCCTGATTTGGTCATGAGTGTATTTATTTGCTTGAATCACCACCCAGAGGCTGCTGTGGGAGGCACATTTGTTTATAAACTCCAAATAAAAACAAAACATGAAGGCCCAAGGCGTTTTCATTCTGACATTGAAAATGTATATGCAATTTAGAAAAACGCTGTCCGTATGTCTCACACTGATATCGCTGAAGGATTTGTTGCTTAATGAGCAATCTTCCAAACATGTAGTAAACCTAACCTAAGCTTCCTGAAGCTCCATTCATATTTCCTCTTAAGTTCCACAAAGTCTCTGGCAGCCAAAAGCTGATGGATTCTGTGCCCAGCCTGGAGCATCACTAGGGTACCACCTACCCTATTGGTTCTCCTTTGA
Organism: Peromyscus attwateri; assembly: GCA_902168425.1. Classification (NCBI taxonomy): domain Eukaryota; kingdom Metazoa; phylum Chordata; class Mammalia; order Rodentia; family Cricetidae; genus Peromyscus; species Peromyscus attwateri. The sequence continues at coordinate 38,397 of CABHPP010140603.1, read as the reverse complement.
GCCCCTCAAGAGCAGAGAAAGCATTATCAATGGCCCCAGGGAGGGATGAGGCTATATCCAGCCACTTATAACTTCGTTTCCAGCGTGTAAATCCATAATCCATTGTAGACGGAATTCTAAACAGTCTTAGTAAATAAGAAACACAGAGCCAAATACAGAGTTAAAGCCTAAGAGATCGGAACAAGAGCCACAACTCCCTTTAGCTTACCACTCGCTGCCGCTACTTCCTCTGAGAGAGAGAGACCTTCTCCTGAGTGACCTTTTTATTGCCTTTCTGTTCTGCCTTCTCATTGGCTCTAAACCCAACCACATGACTTCCTCGTCACTGCCTATCTATACAGACCTCCAGGTCTCTATGGTTGGTACTAGGATTAAAAGTTCGGGTCACCTTGCTTGGCTATGTCCTTGACCACACAGAGACTCTTCCCGCCATGTGATCAGATTAAGGGCGTGTGCTACCACTGCCGGACTTCTGCTTAATGGCTATGACCTCTGATCTCCAGGCAACTTTATTAACATACAAATAAAATCACATTTCAGCACAAATAAAATATCACCATAATCCATTGCACACATTCGGCCCTAGATCTTCAGTTTTTCCTCCCGTTGAAGGCACTTCCTGTGCCCTCCTCTGCCTCTTTTCTCCTGACCCTCCCTGGGGCCTGTCCCTTCCAAGAGCCACCCAGAGGCAGATGCCATTGGGACTGAGAGTAAGAATCTCAACATCATCAGAAGAGGGGGTAACCTGGGACAGGGACAGCACAGGAGCATCATGTCTGGGGCACAACTGTTGGATTTAAACAAGACAGCTTAGAGTCACATTGCTAGCTCTGAGCTTTGAGGCACCGACCCTTGCATGACCCCAGAGTGAAATCAATACAAAGCTCTGTTCCAGGGCCTTTTCCATGCTCCCCTAACCAGGTAACCTGATGATCTGTGATGCAGCCATGTCGGGGAATGTCTGAGGAGTACCAATCTGACTTTTCAGGACGTATCCCTAGGGAATAGCCCGAACGCACGGTGTAAGAGTCAGTCTGCCGCTCCAAACCAGCTCAAACCTGCACACAGTGTGTGACCATGCAAGTCCCCACTGGGTTCCAGCCCCAGCCACCTTCTCTGTGAGATGAAACCACTTTGATGGTGACTTCCTCGTGTGGGTGGGGTTTGGGGGAGCACGGAACACTACCACAGTGCCCTCTACACAGCCAGTGCTTAGACAATGCCAACCACCTTGCCACCCTCTAATTATAGACCCCTTGCTGTGGAATTCAAATGTGCCCACCATCTTACCTAATGGGATTACTGATGGTTTTTAGCAGCGCTCTTACCCTGCGAGGAAAAGTCACGAAACACGACAGAATCCACTAAGAAGAGTTTTATTAAGACAAGGAGAAAAGGATAGATGTGATCAGGCCTGAGGAAGGACACATGTGAGAAAGGGGGTGGGGGAACATGGGACCTGTCTTTTAAGGGCCAGCTCGCACCTGCGCACACAGGCCCATGTGGCTGTGGCTACTCCACACATGCACGTAGATCACGTGGTCACGCCCCAAGATTATGTGACCAGGCAGCCATGGGGCATGGGTTACGCAGGACATATGACCCAGAAATGACTAAGTGTACCACCGGGGCATGCACAACCATGGGGGTATGGTTGTCATTCCTATCAATTACTGTGTGTGATAACATGTGCATGTGTGGTGTGGACACAGAAATGTCACTCACCGTTACGTGGAGGAAAACAGTTTCATGAAGAAAGCACCTGTTGCTTTGATGGCAAAATAACTGAAAAGAAATATAGAGACCCTTGGCCATTTGGTTTGGTTTATATTGGGAAGATAAAATGCTGAGAAAGCCAGGCATGCCCAATACCGAGTAAGCAGAAGAAGGAGGATTGCTGCAAGTCTAAGGTCAGCCTAGGCTACATCACAAGACTCAGACTCAAAACAATTATGTTTATAGTGATTTTAAGTATTATTGCTTAATCTTTAATATTATTTATTATATTATTATTGTGTGTATTCACGATGGGCTGGAGTGGGCAAATGACACAGTGTTGCCTGTGGAGGCTGGAGAATAACTTTGTGGCACTGGTTCTCTCTCCCTACCTTTGCATGGGTTCAGGAGATCAAGCTCAGGTCAGCAGGCTTGCATAGCCAGGGCCTTCAGGCAGTGAGTCATCTCACTTCCCCTTGAAATCTGTTTTTAATAACACGGGGAAACACTGCTGCCAAACTCGTAAAGCAGCCAGATAAACCTCAGGCATAGAAAGACGCACAGAAAACGGCACCGGTTAGAACCAGCGTTTGCCCCGTGCGACGAGATGGGGTTGTCGTGTTCCTCTACATATTTTTGTATTTATTAGCAATTTTATAGTGAGCGAATTCTGTTTTAATAGACAAAGGGGTTTTAAACATCTTAGGCCCCTGCTTTATGAAATATTTCTTTCTTCCGGGATCTCTGCAATAATAGGGGGCCCAGGCCACAGTAAGGGATTTTACAATGGCTGGTATCGACTCTGATACCCTCAGATCCATGACACTTGACCGTGCCCGTAGTGATTAAAATTATCATGAAGAGAATGGCAAATATTTATTAAATAAATGAGCCATTGCATTAAGATGAGATTTTTGTTTGGAGGGAAAACGTTCAATCCCCATAACATTATCTGAAATTGAAGGGGAAAAAAGAGTCTTAGAGCTAAGATAGTGCTAAGGGGAAAAGGATGGCCCTGGAATTCCAGTCCTGACTTCTGTACACTGCTGAATCCGAAGGCTGTGAGTGCAGCTCACAGCTTAGTCCCGGTATCTCCTGCTTTACCTCCCCTGTGTGTGTATCTGTTTCCTAAGCAATACTACTTCGGTGAAGATTTGCACAGGCTGAGCATGGGTATGTCCGGAGTCTCAGCTGCTGCCAGATAGCAGTCTGGAACCTCAAGAAGCCTCCACCCGGGCTCTCAAGGCCTGTTTGTCCATCTTTTTGATTCCTAGCAGTGATCACTCACTTCCTCTACATAGCTGTGGCAAAACTGGAAATCTGTCCTCAATTTTTATTCATTTTGATGAAGCGTAGAGGCGTAGAGGTTATTGTTAGAATCTCACAGTTAGGGCAAGTCAAAATAGACAGGTTGATTGAAAGGAAAAAAAAAGGCTTTTTTTTTTTTCTGATCATGGCATTTGGAATGTTCTCATGATTTCATTCTGTTTCATCTATCTTTTTGTACAAATGTCCTGAATCCTAGAGCACATGACCAAGGGAAGGCGTGGCCCTTGGGCTTCTGAATGCAGCAACCCTGCTGCCTCCCAGAGAGGAACACCAACTCGGCTGAGCGTTCAGTTAAACAAAACTTCCTGTGCTTTCTGCCCAGTTTTTAATTGATTTTGATCTCAAAACTGATGCCACAAATGCCCTCTCTCCCGTCAGTTCTCACTCAGTTGAGAGGCTGATGAGCAAATCCTCCGGACGTGATTCAGTAATGTGCAAGGCTGTGCATCCTGAAATATCAAGTCTCTGTTGCTCGATTTTCCCTTCTCGTCTGGGCCAATGGCCTGTGCCTCTGCAAATGGACCGATTGAGGTGGGGGCCGGGACCTCAGACAGGCGCAAGAACTGAATGACACTTTCCAATGAAGTGGGCTTAGGCAGCAGCCAGGCTTTACAGCAGTCCTTTCCCCCACTCCACACCCCCCACCCCCAAGTAATCTAATTTTCTAATCAGTCTTCTTTCAACTCCTCGTCCAGATTCATCCTGGAGACTCAATTTCCTGGTTCAGTGGGGAGCGTTTGTGCATGGCCGACTCCACAGTGACCCTGCACAAAGGACAGCCATAGCAGACCTGCAGGTGCCTGTAATCTCTGAGTGGAAACAAACTGAGGCAGCTGCAAAGTCGGCAAGCACAAACCAGCTCTCAGCCCAGTTCCAACCAGCTAAGTCTCGGCTTCCACGGCTGACAGCAGGATGCGATTGTTCTACGGGCAAAAGGGGGCATTTGGCAGAGGGTTGTGGCCCCGGGGCTCTGCCGGGGCGGAAGTCTGAATGCAGGCTCTGGTCAGCACACATTGCTTCCGGCTCCTCTCTCTCTCTTCCTGTTTTTCTCCTCTCTCCATCTCCTTCTGCCCCTCTCCCTCTCCATCTCTCCCTAGCACTTGCTTTCCATCACGGACAATTAATTTTTTTAAGGTCTCTTTAGATTGCAAACTATCTTTGGTAGTAAACTCTTTCCACCAGGCAACATTTTCGTTTCCTTGTTGAAAAAGGCTCAGTGAAAAGTGTTTTTCTGTTATACAAACCTTTGTTGTATCGTGTTTAAGAATAAGAAGAAAAAGAGTCCCTCGCAAGCTGGAAGCAGGGGATTCTGGTTAATCCGCAAGAATTGGAGTCTTTTTTTTTTTTTTTTTTTTTTGCATTTGCCAGTTGCATAAAGTGAAATGTAGGTTTTAGACACACAAAATACTGAACAATGGGGGGGCAAAGGAGTATTTTTATGTCAGATAGCTTTTAATTCCATTTTTATGAGATTTTCTCTACACTTAAACAGTCTTACTTTTTTTAACTTGAAGAAAAACCATTTATTTCAGCATGGTTAGGAATAAAGAAAGGGGACTGGGAATTGTGCATTCATGAAGTTTTAGCTAATTAAGCAGAACAGAGGACTCACAGTTGGGGGGGCGGTAAGAAAGGGCTTCATGGGTGAACTGCTGATGCATTACTGATGCGTGTGCATGGGCATTTTACGGAGGAGCCATGGGGGTGACATGTGAATTGACAAGACTTAGGATGGGGCACGCATTCTGAGCGTGTGTTGATGATGCCTGGTAAAGTCTGTCAGACAAGGCTGCATAGTGCTTTAGAAGCCTTTCTGTTCACCCTTGTAACACTCTGTATAGACAGGAGATGGATAAGCACCGTTTCCCTCCTATGTACGCTGGGAAGGTAACTCAGTGGTGAAGAGCACTGGCTGCTCTTCCAGAGGACTTGGGTTTGAGTCCCCACACCCACAAGCCCCAGCACCCACATGTCAGCTCACAACTGTCTGAAACTCCAGTTCCATGGGACCCAACATCTACCTCTAGGGGCACCAGGCATACACTCACACAGCCACAAATATAAATAAAAATACATCTTTAAACAAAGAAAAAGACCCTATAGTTTCTTGGTTTAAGACCATAATATTTATACTGAAATAAACTTGAATATATGTACATATTTTTCTACGCACATACATATATACATATAAATAACATAATTTTTTCTTCAAGTATTCAAATAATGTAGCTGCTGATTCAATTAATGTTTGGTAACGATTAAGCATGTTAAAAATTGGTTGTTTTGACTAATTGGATATGAAATGTTTTATGGCATTTAAAATTTGAGAACGTTTTCTGATTTAAGGCCAAGAATTTAGTTCTGCTCAGTAAACATCACATGTGTACTGTGAGCACATGCTCTCCACTTAGATCTGACGTGCTATAAATATCAATTCAATCTAAGCGGCTAAGAACTTTGTTCACACCTTCCTCCATCACTCGTGTGTGTGTGTGTGTGTGTGTGTGTGTGTGTGTGTGTGTGTGTCTGTGTGTCTGTGTGTGTGTGTCTGCATAGTGCAGGGGTGTGGGTGTGGGTGTGTCTGTGTGTGTGTGTGTCTGCATAGTGCAGGGGTGTGTGTGTGTGTGTGTGTGTGTGTATGTGCATAGTGCAGGTGTATGTGTCAGTGTGTTTATGCATAATACAGGTATGTGTGTGTGTCTGTGTGTTGCAGTGGTGTGTGTTTGTTATCTGTATGCATAGCACAGGTATATGTGTGAGTACATGCATGTGGAGAAGAAAGGTTGACATTAGTCTCTTCCTTCACGGCTCTCCACCATACCTTCTGAGGCAATGCCTCCCTGGATCTAGAACTCACCAGTTTGTCTAGACTGTCTGGCCAGCAGGTCCCAAGAGCACTCTTGTCTCTCCCTGTTCCACACTGGGATTACATATCCAGAAGTTTATGTGGGTGCCAGGGATCCAAACTCAGACCCTCAGCTTGTGCAGCATGCACTTTGCTAACTAAGCCATTTTCCAGCCCCTTAGCTATTGGTTTTTTAAGAGAATAATGTTTATCTTTTAAATGAATTCAAATACACATTTATAAGATCTATAAATTATACAGTTTTTTTCTTGAACTTGGGTATTCAAGTAACAGCTATTAATTCAAGTGTTTTAATAAACATTAATCATAGCAAAAATGCTTTATTATATGAAATAGTTTATATAAATCACGTAAAACTTGAGAGGGTTTTTTTTTAATTTATTTATGGGCCTGGCTTTAGTCCTACTTGGTAAAACTATGAGAATGTAGAGTTTTGAGCTGGATATGTGACTTACACTTATAATCCAGTATCCAGAGAGCTGACCCAGGTTCAGCCTGGACTACAAAACAAAACCCGCATCAGGAGAAAAAAGGAAAGGAAGTCTGAACGGGAAGCCTGTAGTTAGATGTCACGTTCTACCCATGCCAATCAGATCAAAGCGGCTGACAGCTTCGTCTCTGGTGTCTACACTTTCTATCACGTGTTCTCTGGTCTGATCAGTTGCTCCAGAAGCAGAAAGACCTCGATGTTTGGCATTAGGATTCATCTACACTCAGACTGGAGATGTCGTGAGCATCTCTGCGTGACACCCGATTCTTAGCCACACTTTCAACGTGGCATGCATGTCTGGCTCCAGGTCAGCAGGATGTGCAGGTGTAGTTTGAGTACAGGCTTTGGAGTTCTCTCCTTCCCCTTCTTTCCAAAGTCCTCCTATTTCTTTTTGCCTTGCTTGCTCTCTCCTCCTTGACCTGGGTCCTCTGGACAGAAAGCCGACACATTCAGGGAGAGTTAATGTTCTCTTGTACTGTTGTCACTATGAAAAACTTGTCCTCTGACCTTCACATACACACCAACACATGCAAACTATTTTTTATGACTGTCCATACCCATGTTCTCTTCTTTCTTTAGATGCCAGGAGACTCTGAAGAAGTCAGACATATGGAGCAGAACAGAGCTAAATTTAACCAACCTATATATTTTAAGACATTTTAAGAATGTCTTTTAATTTTAATGTAGCAGTTTCCGTAATCTAATGTCTCTTAGCAGCTATTGATTTTTGTACATTAGCATTTAAAAAATTCAAAGTCAACAAAGTACCATACAGGATACAGACACCCTGTGTATTTCTCATCTTTACGTGGCTTATTTTTTTATATTACTTTATTCTTTCTTTAAAGACTTTATTATTTTTAAACTATTTATTTTTTATGACTATCTATAACCATTTTCTTTTTTTTTCCTTAGATTCCAGGAGACTGAAGAAGTCAGACATATGGAACAGAACAGAGGTAACCGAGCCACATGCAAAATGTAGATTAATAGAAACAGGTTCATTTAAGTTATAAGATCTAGTGGGACACACCTAAGCTAATGGCCAAACTTTCATAGTTAATAATACTCCATGTCATTATTTGTGAGCTGGCAGTCCTGACAAGAAAGTACTGCTACACACACACACACACACACACACACACACACACACACACATATGAATGTGAGTAATTAATAGATAAATATAATGAAAAGGTTAATGTGGTTAAATTTAAAACCTTACTTTTTTAAATTTAACTTTCTTCTTTAATTATGTATATGTGGAGGTAGGAACCTTCAGAAGTGTGGGATACCCTGGAGCTGGAGATATGGGTGGTTGTGAGCTGTCTGGTGTGGGATCTGGATACAGAACTCAGGTCCTCTGTGAGAGAAGCATTCCCTAACCACTGTCCCCCCTTAACTGCTGTCCCCCAAACTAGCTCTTCCACCATGGTTTGTTTTACTCTTTGTGAACCTCCCACTCCCTTCCTTGTCCACACCTGTGGTAGTTTGAATAAATTTGGCCCCCATAAGCTCATAAGGAGTGGCAATATTAGGAGGTGTGGCTTTGTTGGAGTAGATATGGCCTTGTTGGAGGAAGTGTGTCACTGTGGAGGTGGGCTTTGAGGCCTCATATATGCTCAAGCCAGGCCCAGTGTTTCAGACCACTTCATGTTGCTTGCAGGATCAACGTGTAGCTTCTTCTCCACTCTCAACTCCTTCTCCAACACCACCATGTCTGCATGCATGCTACTATGTCCTGCCGTGATGATAATGGACTAAACCTCTGAAAATGTAAACCACCCATTAAATGTTTCCTTTATAAGCATTGCTGTGGTCATGGTGTCTCTTCACAGCAATAAAAACCCTAAGACAACACCCTTCCTATCTACCTGTCAATTCCTCCTATTAAGCTGACAGGGGGACTTGCTCATAGTAGGTACACAACACATTTTTATTAGAAATAGTGATCACTTCCATTTTCCAGTGTGTCTGCTTTTAAACCATTGATTCTCAACCTGTGGGTTGTGACCCCTTTGAGACCGAATAACTTTTTCACAGGGATTACCTAAGACCAGAAAGCACAGATATTTGCATTATGATTTATAGCAGTAAAAAATTACTGTTGTGAAGTAGCAATGAAAATAATTTTATGGTTGGAGGTCACCACACCATGAGGAACTGTACTAAAGGGTCACAGCATTAGGAAGGGTGAGAACCACTGCTTTAAATGGACAAGCACACTAGAGGCTGTCCACTCTCTTGGAGAGTAAATGCTAATGATGAAAACCACATTCGATGATTACAGGAGGTTTTTGCCTTTCATTATTTCTAGTTGGTTCAACTATATTCACTGTGAAATTATAATGTAAATTAAAGTGACTGCTTTTTGTTTTATCCGAGTTAATGCTACTCAAAATTGACTCGCACATCTTCAGAAACAATGGTGCTTTGCACATCATGAATGGAAATATTGAATACACAGTAACCTGGCTATTATCTTCAATGGCTGAAGGCTACAAGCGTCTGTGGGTCTTTCTGAAAAGGACTTTCTAATTCTGATTATTGTGGAGAGGGGCTGCCAGCAAAGTGACAGACGTTAAGATCTGCAGGATTCCTGCCCCTTGTTCACAGAACATGTCCAGCCAATGATCTATACATTGGATTATTTAGATGTGTGTTACAGTACAGGGTCCAGAAGCAGAAAGGATGGCTAATGACATTGTTGGCTTGACTGTTGCATGAAGACAGCCAAGAATATTTACAAGAATCCCCAAAACACGGTCTCTCTTTGTCTGCCTTCCCCATTCCACCTCTCTCTCCCCCTCCCCCTTCCCCATACACACACAAACTGACTCTTGAGGGAGTGCATGGAAAGCATGGGGAAGGCAGACAGTACAGAAGGTCCCTGGACAACATATTTATTACCTATATCTTTATGGTGCACTAGGTTGTGTTCAAGGCAAAAACTCCTGCAGTGGGGGAGTCCTACAGAATTTTTAGCCACAAATCCACATGAAGTTTCCTGGATCATAGACTTAAGAGTTAGATTGCCTAGTGAAGCCCACAGATTTTGTTTTCGTTCTCTTCTCAGACTCCAGGATGTAAGCCTGAGACAGGAAAGTAACTCTAGGTGGTGAACACAGGTAGACCTGTGTGTGTAGACCCTGAGGTCAAAGGGCTCCCTCTTGCCTACACATGCAGCTTAGGATATTCGTGAAGAACTGTCTGTTTGCTTAGTGCTTCACTGGGCAAATCACTTAGTGTTTCTCTAGAGAATTTTTCTAGAATACATTTTTTTATGAGCCCAGAAAAAGGCCTGCATCTGAGTGACAACAGTTCTGTTACACAGCTTGAGGAGATGGAGCCTCACGTCCCTGCATGAACGTTGGTACCCAGCACTGTAGACATGGGCTTCAGAAGTGGGGGATGGGACTTGTGAAATATTGGAACCCCCCCACACTCGTGGAGCTTAGGAACTACGGCACTGAGGGAGTCTGATGGAGTCTGCAGAGCAGCCTCACGTAGCCAGACTTCCTTTTGCATTTGGGCTTGTTAATAGTCTGTAAGGAAGACAAGGAAATCTTCTAATACAGATTTATCCATATTTTTTCCAAAATACAGGAGATATCAGACCTGATTTTTCAGGGGTGAGACCTGGGAGGAGATATTGCACCCTGCCTGCCCATTCCTCAGTCTGATTTCCCTCCAGGGTCGCAGCTCTACTTGCAGACATGGGTCTCTGAGGGCATGGCATGGGCACCAAGGACTGTGGGAATCTGATGGACCTATGGATGTTGCCTAGAGGTAACAGCGCGTCTTTTATTTCTGTCTGCTGTGCCCTTTAAACCATACAGATGGTGCTCTACTTTGAGAAAATACAAAACCATGTGTGATGATTGCTATACTTTAAGTGAGTCTTTACCATCCATGTCCTCAACCCATGCCTGTTAATGGTGCACATGTTACTACGTGGAGCTTGTCAGAATTTCTAGTGTTTCAAAGGAGCCCCTGTGCTTGAGAAGGCTGGGAGATCTAGGCTTAGTGTGTAGAGCTCTGGAAACTTGCAAGGCCTCCTGCTTATGCCCAGGAATGACATCATTGATGTTTGTTCCAGTGGCTGCTGCTGCTGGACTTCTGGAAGGACGGGTTGGGGTGGGGGTTCACCCTGCTGAGCCTAGATGGGGTTTGTTCAGGTCTGAACATCCCAGCCAGGACTTATAATTGGTGAGCTTAGCACTAGGAGGGGAGTTTGCGGTCAAGGTCATTTGGAGGCTTGCATAAAGATGAACTTGGCTTCAAAAAAAGATGAACTTTTTACCGCTAGCGATCAATTACTGAATACTAATACATCCCCATTTTCTTTAATATCGTTTAGTATTGGCTGGCAACAGCTGACCACACTATTTTCTGGGTGGAAATGAAGGCTCCCTTCCCAGTTCTATGATCCTTACACACCCAAACACACAACGCTCTAATTAAATACGTTCTTACAACTCCATGCAGATACTCCAGCTGCTTTTCATAAATTAACTCTACTCAGATAATAACAAAACTTCCTTTTCTTAATATGGAGCATGTGCACGCTTTAAGTGAGCTCCAGAAACCTCCTCGGGGTTGAACGTGTTCCCTATTTCCTGTGCTCAATGGAATTGAGCAGAACAGTGGTCCAGATGCCAACGGGCACCATCATTCAATCCAAAGACCATTGCATGTCAACTTCCAACAACAGCACCTACAGAACACAGCTGCCTTACTTTGGAAATAAGACACTAGCCCTTTTTGATTATTTTCCATGGGGTAACCCTGTGCAGTGAGGGGCTCATTTAGCAGATAGCCTTGGTCTTACAATGTTTAAGTTTTTGAAGGTGAAAAGGTGTCTGTGTGAGGCTTGTTGGTACCTCCACACTCACTAGCTACAGGGGAGGCTCAAATCTGCTGACACACTACTGGCTGCTCAGGTCCAGAAACTCACCGCCTCCATTCCACACAGATCTCTGCCATTACTTTCCATAAACTAATCCACTGACTTGTTTCAGCAAATGTTCATCAATACTAAGCACCCGATGCTTTGTGTACTTTGGGGAAATGAGAAGCAAAGAAATCAAAAGCCGCTTGAATTCCGGGAATATTCTGCATATTTCTGCCCAGCTGATTTGACCACAGATTCCTTGAGCAGTGTCGGAACTGCTTTCTGAGCTCTCGGGGCAGAGAGACCTTGATCGATTTCCCAGTACTGGCAATATACCAAATTTTTCTAGCCTTTAGCTTCCTTGTCTATAAAATGTACCTCCTGTTAGGACAATTGCACTGGGTTGTGACAAACACTAAATGCCACTCAAACAAACTGCTTCCATTGATTTATTCAACAAATTTTCTTTGTATGCCTACCATTTACCTGACAGGGGTCTAAGCACCTGGAATAGCGTCCTGTTCTCCTCACATCCCAGGCTGCTTAATCTTCACTGTGGACTGGACAGGATTTGGAAATGTAGAATACATACTTCTGAAGAGGTCAGCGTGGATAGTATCAGACAGTTTTGACTGAAAGGGAAAGACCCACCCCTTTGTGAAAGGCACAGTCCTCTGGAATGAGGTCCCAGACTGAATACAAAAAGGAAGCCAGCCGAAGGTGAGCATCCATCTCTCCCTGCTTCCTGGCTGTGGATACGACGTGAGCAGATGCCTCTCACGCCTACCATCGTGCCGTTCCTCTAGGATGTATGATATCCTTAAACTGTGAGTCAAAGTCAACCTTTCCTAGCTTAACTTGCCTTTTTCAAATACTTTGTCAAAGCAATTTAAAAAAAAAAAAAAAAGGAAATGACACACTCCCCATGTGTGTGGGTACCGGAGTAGGGAGAGAAAGAAAATTGATGTTCTGGGAAGACGCGGCCAGTGGTGGGGAATAAAGAAAAATAGAATAAGACGTATGGAAGGAGACATTTGGGGTCAACCATCTGTGATGTTATTGTGTGCACGTGTGGTATCCATACATGTTTGTATAGGTGGTGTGTATGTATGGAGACTATATGTCTTCTTCAATCCCTTGCTACCTGCTTTTTGAGAAAAGGTCTCTCACTGACCCTAGAGTGTAGCATGAATCTTAAAGGGTCTTATTAATAAAAACAAACCTGAAGCCAGGTATTGGGGTGAATGCTGGAAGATCAGAGAAGCAGAACCAGCCACAGCCACCTCACCTCGCCATCCTTAGCTGATCCTGTTTCCTCAGACTGGAAGCCTCTGAGTCCTCATCCAAATGGATCTCAGCTGAACTGCTGCTCCAAAGCCTAAAAGCTTAACCTGGTTTTCACGCCTTATATACCTTTCTGCTTTCTGCCATCACTTCCTGGGATTAAAGGCATGAGTCACCATGCCTGGCTGTTTACAGTGTGGCCTTGAACTCACAGAGATCCATGCCTCCAGAAGGCTAGGATTAAAGGTGTGAGTGCCACCATTTTCTAGCCTCTGTATCTAGTGGCTGTTCTGTTCTCTGACCCCAGATAAGTTTATTAGGGTGCACAGTACTTTGGGGAACACAATACCACCACACTGGAGCTCACAGATTAGGCTAGTGAGGTGGGCCAGTGAACTCCAGGGACCCTTCTGACACTGCCTCCTCAGTGCTGTGAGTACAGAGGCATATGACTGTTGTCAGGTTTTCCATGGGTGCTGGAGACCTGAACACAGATCCTCACACTTACGCAGTGAGAATGTCACCCAGGAGGCCATCTCCTCAGCTCTCAATTAGGATGTTAAATGGAATAAATTGGTCGGGACTCATGAAGAGTCTGATGGATTTGAATATTGACTATGAGGCAGAGGAGGATCATGGAAACCAGGGTCCTAGGGTGGGAGCAAAATTCCAGTGTGACTGAAGCATGGAGGGACAATCTTCTGAGCACGGGCAAGAAGTAGGAAGGTACCTGTCACTAAGGAATGCCGATAATGGCCATGGCACCCATGCTTTCTCAGCTCTGAGCCCAGCTGTAAGGTGGCAGTCGTGTGTAGATGGCAGGCTCACTCCGATGGCTGCTTGGAGACTAGACACCCCAGAGTGTATCAGTTCTCCAGAAGAATGCATCCAACTGTGTGTGTGTGTGTGTGTGTGTGTGTGTGTGTGTGTGTGTGTGTTCCTTCCTCTAACTATATGTTATGTATAAATAATATGTGAGAAATTATAGGAATTATAATTGCATGGTCCTCTGAAGTCTAAAAAGTTGACAAAACTGATAGCTTCTTGGTCCAAGAAACTCAGAGCCACTGTACAAGAGCAACCGATATGCAGCCCAGACTGAAGCCCAAGCCTGGAAGTTGCTTGGAGAGTCACTGGTGTGAGTCTGCTTTAAAAGGGTGAAGTATCTCAAGTCTGATATCTATGAGAGCCCACTTGCCTAGGGATAGTTCTGCCCACAGTAGGCTGGACTCTCTCACATCAACCATCATCCAAGGCAATCTCTCACTGATATGGCTGCAAGCCAATCTGATCAAAGCAATTCATCAACTGAGGTTCCTTCTTCCCAGGTAACTCCAGGTTGTGTCAAAATGACCATAAAAACTAATTAGGACATCCATATTCTTGTAGGTAACCCCAATAAACTGGTTGGGTCACCAAGACAGATTCTGGTGGAACTGGGTCTGTCATCAATACTTCATCTAAGATACAACCTTACTTCCCAGTCTCTCTCATTGATTGGGAGGGGAGGCAGAGCTGGATTTTGCAGTTACATGGTGAACTTCATACTTTCCTCCTTTGGGAATTCCTGCCTTGGGGTACAATGCCCCATCACCTGTGATGAGCAGACAACCTTTGCCCTCATCCTCAGATCAGGTGACAGTGATGAGGGAGAAGTCTGTTTGGAAGAAAGATTGTAGGCTGTTGAAGCTGCAATTTCCAAAAATGACTTGATGTTCACAATGGCTGCTTTGACATCTGACCACTTCTCCAAATTGGTCCTGGTAACTCAAAAAATTCAAACTCTCCCAAGTACTTCTTCAGATAGTAACATTCTGTCTACTTGTTTGGGGTAAATCCTAGGTCAGACTGCTGCCTCTTGTTAGATTCCCTTTCTCTTTGGGACTATTGGGGGACACTTTGCCACAAAGACATACAAAGTCAGAATGGTTATTCAGAGTGATTTAGACGTCCCCATCCCAAGGAACAGAGTGACATTGCTATTCCCTGCATAGCCTCCAGCTTCTGTGTGAATGGAGGGACCCCTAGTATTTTACACAGTCCTGAGCCCCAGCTACAGAGAGGGCCACTGGGGATGTGACAGCGTTTCTCACCTCCAAGGGTCTACGAAGAGGACTCCCTGTACCTACACTGTGATTCCTCTGCTGAAACGATGGCTGTACAGTGACATCGAGCCACACCTTCTACTGCCTCATTTGGAAACTCAAGCGAAGTTCGGGGTCAGGACTTTAAATGAAGGACCACCTAAGGACTGGTTCACAGTCATCACACTTATTCCCTTTCTCAGCACGTGTGCAGTTTCCCTTCCTGGAAGGACACCAAGAGGGCACACATCAGGCTCTGTCAGTCCTACCATCTGGTGATGCCTCCAAAGGGCTCCCTATAACACCTTTTCAGACTAAGGGTGGTTTTGTAGGCACATAGGGCAGGAGGCCCAGGTACAAAGAGGCAAGCATTCCCAGAGTTCCCCTGCTGCCTAGATAGCTCCTTGCTCCTTAGTGGGAAAAAAAAAGTGCTGACAATTTTTTCCCTAGGAAAGAAAGACAATTTCTTCTGCTGTCCTTATTGGTGCAATTTCATTTCACCATAAATAATCCAAATCATCTGAGAGTCTCACAATATTTCTTCTTCAGAGTAAGCAGGACCAAATGCTGGGAATACAAACCCCAGCCAGGAGCCTCTAGCCAGTGTTTCCTGGTGCAGGGCAAATGATAGTGCTTCCCTTAGCCTGTCAGAAAACTGGAATGCAAGAGAATGCACAGTTCAGTATCCACCTTCCAGGGAGTCGTCTGACAAATGTGAATTTTCCTTCTCAGTTCCAGTTTGGGAATGATGAAATTACAGAGTTAAATCTCATTCTTAAGCAGTAAAATGTGCCATCAGAACACATTTGGGAACACAGTTTTGTTCAGGAAGGAGGGAATCCCAGGCTTAAATATCAGCCAAGTGAATCAATTTATAAGAAAACCCTGCAGAGCTGCGTTCATGAGTTCAATGTTCTACTCTGTGATGCTTTATTTGGGTTTTATGAAGAAAGTAAGACTGCAACAGAATCTTCATCTAAGAAATATAACTTGTATTTTCCATGGACATGCAGCTTTTTAATCCAGCCTACTTCACTGCAAATGTATTTTAAATGAATTCCTTCCCAGCCCCATCACACATAAACAAAGCATGAAGGCAAATGCCTATTTCCTGTAGTTGGGAGGAGAAGACAAGAGAATGAACAGTGAGTTCCCTAGATGATGATGATGATGATGATGATGATGATGATGATGGTGGTGGTGATGATGATGATGATAATGATGATGGTGGTGATGATGATGGGGAGGAGGATGAAGGTGATGATGGTTATGATTGTGATAGTGGTGATCATAGTGATGATGATGGTAATAATAATGATGATGGTGATGATAATGATGACATGATATGATACTGATAATTATGATAACTATAATGATAATGATGGTAGTGATTGTGGTGATGGTGATGATGATGGGGAGGAGGATGAAGGTGATGATGGTGATGATTATGGTGATGGATGGTGATGATGATGACAGTGATGATGGTGGGAAAAGATAAGCCACTTTATTTAGTTATTGTTTTCTCTTTGTTTTGTCCAGGAAAACCATGTTTAATATCTTAAAAGAAAGGAGCAAGGTTTTACAATGAGGAGATGGCTGGCACTGGAGTATCTGACAGCATGTCTGGTGACATAGTGACTTCAGGTGGTGCTGTCACTCTGTCAGTCTTGAACATCACAGATTTGATGTCATCATGTTATCTCATTAAAATATATGAGTTTTGTTCATGTTTATAACCATGCCCCTGTGTTCACCACTGTTTCCATAGCAATCCTTAGCCTATCAATCAGACAAGATGGACACAATATAGAGGTTTTGCAAAGTGTGAGACATATCAAGTTATGTCAGCAAAATCCCCCAGACTGGGCAGCTCCAACAGCATACTTTTGTTTTCCACAGTTCAGAACACCAGAAGTCCAAGTTCAAAATGGCTGTCAAGTGAGTTCCTGTAGCTGGAGGCTTTTCTGGGTCCTGCCTGGTCCCACAGTCACTTATAAAATGATTACTCAGAGGCTTATATTAATTATAAATGTTAGGCTGATGGCTCAGGCTTATTACTAACTAGCTCTTACAACTTAAATTAACCCATTTTTATTAGTCTATGTAATGCCATGTGGCCATGGCATTACTGCTCTGCTGGCATTTTGCCCCTTGGGTTGTTGGATGACATCTCTCTCAACTCTGCCCTTCTTTCTCCCCGTATTCAGTTTGGCTTTCCTGTCTTGCTATATTCTGCCCTGCCAAAGGCCAAAGCAGCTTTATTCATCAACCAATAAAAGCAACACATATTTGCAGCATACAGAAGTACATCTCACATCATTTCTCCTTTTCTGTCTAATTAAAAAGGAAGGTTTTTAGCTTTAACATTGTAAAATTACATATAATAAAACAGTTATCAAGCAAGAATTACAGTTACAATATTTAGTCTATTTGTATTTGGCGAAATTAAAGAAAATACCATCTATCCTATCTTTGTGAGTCTAAAGTTTTATATCTAATTTATCTTTTATCATAACTAAGGAAAACTATAATTATAACCATCTAGTCTTCAACTCCATCAAAGACCCCAAAAGGATATAATATTACCTGAGTAAACAAGAAGTGCATTGTAAGCAACTTCCATAATACTAGAAATGACAGAGACATCTGGTTGCCTAGACAGTCACCCAAAGTTCTTCTGTAACATTGGGATTCATCTTCAGCCTACAGGCCTAGAGTGTCTGGCAGATTTCTCAGTGAAGTAGGAAATTTGAAGGACTGTCCCACCTATTTTGGCAAAATTCATCAGTTGCTTTCTTCTGTGTCCTACAGAATGTCTAGCAGACTCTTTCATGATGCAGAAACCCTGAAGGACTGTGCCACTTTGTTTTGGCAAGTTCAGCAGTCATTTTTCTGTGGGTCTTGCATTTCAGTTCATACGAATATTGTCAAGCAGTCCAGGCAAGAGCAGTGCCTTACCACAAAGAAAGCAAACTCCATAAGGAGCTTCTTCGATGCCCATCACCCTCTTGAAGTAATTGGTGTGGCCAGGAACAGTTGTGCCTCATTGTCAAGAAAAGTCTAAGTTCTTAAAATATTTTAAATGTCTTTCTTATTCTGTAGGTCTTTGAAGTGTTTGAAGATTATTGACCCATCTGAAATATATCTCTGTATATCTAGAAAATCTTATTAATGTGACTATAAGTTTGACTATTATAGATGACTATTAATTTGTATTTCTTAATTATATATTATACTCTTAAATGAGCTGTATAAAGATAATATCTTAAACAAGAGTAGAAATATACATATAGTATAACAAAATTGACCATAAGTTTGTATCAGTAAATCAAAATTGATACCAATGTAAAGTATTTTGAGATTAAGAGTTGTTTTTTGGATTAAAGTGGATTCAATAATAATCTTTTTTCCATCATTTCTATGTTATATCCTCCTTTTTTCTTATGAAAGAGATTGACTATGACCACTAACCATTTATGACCAACCCCCTTTAAATGAAAGCAAACATTCATAAACAATATTTTGGGAATTTGGGCATAGTTTTTTATATTATTTCCTGCTGACTGGGGTGCTAGTAATCTTATGGGGATCCTGAGAAAAATTAGAATTATGGTCAAGTCCTGACTGGGGTATTTTGTGTGGTTGGTCCATATCAGCCAATAGCCTTGAAGCTGTTGTGGATGTTGGATCACTTGGGCCATCATTCCCATTGGAGACCTTTCAGGGGGTGTTGTTCAATCAAACCATATTAACCTGGAAGGAATCCATAGCTTCTCATCCTCTGTGGAAACAAAAGCAGAACCTCTTTTCCAAAGCAACATATCCAAATGTTGACGTCAAGATGCCTTTAAAATACATGCGTTGGTTTAACCTAGCGGCTCCCACAATCAAATGCCTCTCAGCAGTCAGCTCATTAACACTCATAATTCAAAGAAAACATAATAATAAGTATAATTCAGACTCTCTGTGTATTTCCACCTTTATGTGGCTTATTTTTTATATTATTTTACTGTCTCTTTAAAGACTTTATTTTTTAAAATTATTTATTTCTTCCTATAACTGTCTATATTCTTTTTCCTCTCTATCAAGCCTATGTACATTTTTTAAACAAATTGCGACTCATTTATAGAGGTTTTTTTTTGGTCTGATTTTGTCTTTATTGTGTATCTGTAATCCTTTTTCAATCATTGCTTTAAACTGCTAAGCAGACATGAATAGGACCAAAGCAGTGGCTTTAACTGCTGACTCTGCCCCGTTTGGCTTCCCAACATGGCAGAGGTAACCAGGAGAGTCATGTTTACATCCCCCCCCAACTCTGTGGTCCATGCTGCCACCAGGTAGCCTGTAGCCACCCAGCCTGCCCCACATTGGTTGGATACCAAATACAGACAGAGGCTTTTCTGCATCTTGCCCAGTCCCGAAGCTGCTTATAAAATAATCATTCAGAGTTTTATATTAATTATAAATGTTTGGCCATTGGCCCAGGTTTATTACTAACTAGTTCTTACAACTTAAATTAACCCATTTTTATTAATCTATGTATTGCCACATAGCCGTGGCATTACTGGTCTGCTGGCATCTTGCTCCTTGGGCAACTGGATGGCATCTCTCTCGACTCCACCCTTCTTTCTCCCTGTATTCAGTTTGGCTTTCCCGCCTAGCTATATTCTGCCCTGTCATAGGCCAAAGCAGCTTTATTCATCAACCAATAAAAGCAACACATATTCACAGCATACAGAAGGACATCCCACATAAAGGTCCCTTGAGGACCCTTTCTCTTACAGTTGGCCACTTTCATCCTGTGTCATCACATGGTGTGATGGGTGGTGAGCAACAGTTCTGGTCTCTTTCTATGATATAAACCTGTCTTGAATGGGCCCCTGGTCATATCTAACTAGGTATTACTTCCAAGTTCCATTCCATTGGAATCAGAGCTTTAGCATGTGAATTCTGAGAGAACACAGGCCTTCCTCCCACAGTAGCAAAATAAAGGTGAATTTTGGGACATAAGGGCATGGCTCAGTCAGTAAAATACCTCCTATTCAATCATTAGAACCTGAATGCCATTATTAGAACCCAGGTAAGAATCCAGGCATGTTGTTAAATGCTTATAACACTGGATCTGTTGAGGTAGAGACAGGAAAATCCCTGGAGCTCTTTGGCCAGTCATTCTAGCTTAACTGAAGACACCGCAGCCAATGAGAGACCTTGTCTCAAAAGCAAGGTGGATCACTCCTGATGAGTGACAACTGAAGTGGTCTCATGGACTCCACGTGCACACACATACACATGCATGCCCGGGCACACACATGATGAAGTTCAGTCTTGACATCCATTTCACAAGTATGTCTCTTGGAAATATGAAAACATCTTAGCACTTGGCTGAGCCCACTAGACCAGGTTTTGCCCACCCCCTTTTTATCCTGTGAGTTTCTCTTCCAAAGCAATTATGACAGCAATTTGAAGGAAGATTGTTATTTCTATTTGTCTGAACTGATCGATTCTTTTTCTTTAAATTGCCTGTCATTCTTTTTCCACACAATGAAAAAAAAAAAGAAACTCATAAAATGTGAAAGAAAAGCATCAAGTTCAAAGCCAGAATCTCAAAAATCTAATTTTAACTTGCCCAAAGCACATGCCTTAAGCAAGGCTCTGACCCTCCCTCTCCATAGGGGAAAAGAGATAATTCTCTCAAATTTTCGGTAAGATTATATGATAAAGTATGCATTTAATTCTGCTATAGTGCTTGGGACTCAGGTATATAGTAAATAAATGTGCCTCTCACTTCGCTCTCAATATAACTATCACTTGCCTCTAATAAAGCACATTTTTCTTTCAATGCTGTAAATCATTTTCGATGGAAGTCATAAGCATATTTGATCACTTTTTTTTTTTTTAAGTAATAGCTAGTTGTTAGGTGGGGGCCACATAATGGTGAAAGTTCTGGACTAGGAAGAATGAATTGAGCAAAACGGAGGGGTCCGGGGTCACAACGATGTGGTAGTGACTTGCCTGTTGCTGTGACGACAAAATGATATGACAACAGCGACTTAGAAAAGACAGAGTTCTTTCGGGCTTAAGGTTCCTGAGGAACGTCCACCACAGCCAGGGTGGCAGGGCAGCCAGCAGTCGGGTGAAGAAGCTGAGAGCTCACATCTTCCACCACAACCATGAAAAAGCAGGGAGAGACCTGGAAGTAGGGTTGGGTTATGAACTCTCAAAGCCCTCCCCTAGTGACATACTTCCTCCCAAACACGGACACCGACTAGGCTCAGGCATTCAAATATCTGAGCCTAAGGCAGACATTTCTCATTCAAAATACTACACAAAGCATCCGCAGGAGACATCTGGGTGGTAAGAGGTGTCCAGAGCTTTCCAAAGGTGCCTGAAAAAAAAATAACAAGATATACTGGTGGATTGATGAGAGACAAAATGAGACACGTGTAGATGCCCCTCAATTTAATTATGGACTAGGATTAGCCAATCTTAAATTGCATTGAATTGCAGTTTTAAAAGTATCCCACTTAAGGGGTCTTGTTAATTTTCCTCACCTTCAGGGCCTGTGAGTCTCCGCTGGGTCTGTCATTATCAACTCCACTTCTGTTGCAATGATTTATTTAGCCGTCTCTCGTCAGTGTGTAAAATACGTGTTTCTTTATACAGAAGGAGACCTTTCTCTCTGGGATGTCGACTGTTGTTGTTGATTTTTTTTTTTTTAAAGTAGAACCAGTAGTAACAACCTCAAGATGCCTGGCGAGCAGCTAGACACATGAGAAGTTCCAAAGGCGGAGGTCATGGTAAAGAAAAACAAACTCAGTTCCAACCCTGAGGAAGAAATAGCCTGTGAGCCTAATTAAATGCAGCTAAAATTAGACAGGATTTTAAAATCATACCTGCAATGAAAAGTTGGAAAATTATTACAGCCAACTAAAGAATCAGATAAGTTTAAAATATAGAACTCAGTTTTCATAATTAACTCCAAAGCATAGGAATGTATCTCTAATAATGGGTATGACAAGGGAATTAATTAATTAACATGTAGAAAGGAGCCAGGCCTTACAGACAAGGGGTGGCTAATTACAGAAACGGCTTCCATTCCCTTGCAGATCCTGGCTTCCTTGGTGATTTCCTGTGCAGGTTGAAGAGTTAAAAAACATTTCCTGAGACTTTTGAGCAAAGGGAATAGTGTGGCAGCCTGGAACTCACCTGGCTTGAGGTATGCACACATAACCTCTTATAACAATGCACTTGGCAGCCTCAGACACTTTCCTATATGCACACCCATCTCTGAACAATGAAATAAACTTCTCCCAGCAACCCCTGGAGCTGCAGTGATGGGCAGATATAGATCCTCTTCATTTTCCACCTGTGTCCAGCTATGGAAGCAAGGAGGCCAATTTAGCCTGAGCTGATTCTGAATGTGTGGTCAATAAAGCACTACTTCTGCCTTGCACTTCACAGTAGTAACCTATCAGTGATGAGTCTCTTATTGGCTTTCCTCTCCGAGCCATATCTCCCAACCCTCACAGAGCTACCCATAACCCCTTCCCAAATAAAATAATGGAGTACTAAGCCTCAACTCAAGGTCTGCCATGGGTCAGGGACCACGGGAAACCATGAAAGGGTATGCATAAGTAAGTAAATCTGTCAAGGGGTTTACATGAGAATCATAGGCAATTCACAGTGCATAGTTGATCCTGGAAGAATTTAGGACCTACATCATGCTCTGAAAGGAAGAGTCTCCTGGGAGACAATCCCAGATGTTTGGCTGGGAATAAGAGTTTCAGAATTACTTCCCAAAGCACTATTGGCCGGAATAGTAACCCTCTGAAAAGGGATAAGAAGTCTAGAGCAGTATGTTGATGGGAAGTCATTGTATCAGACACTCAGGGCAGCTGGTCACATTGCATGTGCAGTTGGGAAGCAGAGAGAAATGAATACTGGTGTTCAGCTCACATTCTCGTTTTTCTAGTCTAGGGCCTCCAGGTGCTGTTCACAATCAAGGTGGGGCTTCCCATCTCAATTAACTTTATCAAGATAATCCCTCACAGACTTGCTTAGAGGCTGACATAATCTAAACAGTATTTCACAGGTTTGCCTGGAGGATGGTCTTCTAGATGATTCCAGATTCCATCAAGTTAACAAAAGATGTGCCTACTGTAGTGGCACAACATTTATTGAGGCAACCAATCACTTTCTGGGTCAATATGAGGCCTTCTCCACAGGAGTATGTCCTGTACGGCAAGCCTGATCAAATGTCCATGAGTGGAAGATTACCAGTCCTAGGGAAAGACCTACCTTTGTCTTCAAGCTAAGTGCTTATGTTGATAGACTGTCTTCTAAGTTTATATCCATGGATCTGTATTGCTCTCAACTTTGATCAGAGAAGCTTCTTTTCGCAGTGGGTGACGGTCAGAGACTCACAATAGGTCAAAGTGAGAGTGTAAGTAACCATGAGCGCTCAGCCATGGGTGAACCATCTACATCAGCCTCCTCCCAGCCAAGGCTCACAGAACTGCAGAAGATGGGCAGAAAGAATGCAAGAGCTCAAAGGTGGAGGGAAACCAGGAAATACTGACTTCTTGATTTGGACATGCTGTTACACATATCCGCTCACAGTAGCTAGTGTTACCAACACAAGATCAAGCCATTCAGAATTCCAGCATGGATGAGGGACGGGGCCCCAAGGCTCTGCCCTTGATTCTGTTAGCAGTTGATAGCCTTGATTCCCAGGCTCTATGTCAATGACACAATCAATGAAGTCATTCCTTTCCTTGCAAGTCAGAGAGATGAGCTTCCTGGTGTGGGGCTCAGGTCAACATCAGCAGCCTTCATGTCTCCAGCAACTGCCAGGGAGATGAGACAGATGGGAAAGGTCTCTCAGAGGAGAATTAAAGTCATGGTGCATTCAGCAGCAGAAGGAGGCATAGTGTGCCGACCTACACAGAATAATTCTAAGTCTGACAGCAGATTTATATAAAAGTATACAATTTATTTCAATCAAGAGGTGTGTCTCTTATAAAAACATATCACCCCCAACTTCTGCTCTCCCCACCATGGCCATTAAAGTGAGCTTCTCTTCCTCACAGGTTAGATTCAGTGCTGAAGGTTTCACTTGATAACAGAGCTGAGCATCCTCGAAGCCACACAATGAGGTAGGTGTGCTGTATTTAGAAAAGGAAATGAAATCAGAGACTCGGCCATTAACCTTCAAGGGAGGAAAGCTGGATCTGGTGCTCTCAAAATTAGTGAGGCCAACATTTCACCATGTCAAGCATTAGTAATGAATAATTAAATGTTCAATATAATGTCGCTTTGGTAAAAAATGACAGTTTTACAGCTGATGGGCCTTGGGCCTCTTCTCTGTGATGACATGGCATTGGAGCGAAGAGCAGGCCCCCAGTGAAAGGAAAGACTTTCTGATGGCCGAGCTGGAGCTCTTCTGATGTTCCCAATCTTTCTAGGAGCCAGCAGTGGTTCTGCTGGGAGAGTTTCATAAAAAATCTAAAAGGGGATTTCAACCCAGAATACACCATGTCTCACAGCCCACTGGAGACTCACAGACTGTATTTGGCTGTAACGCTCAGAGAATGTCACAGGTGTAAACCAGTCAGCAGCTCCCCCCGCCCATTTCTGGAAAGAAAAGTCATTTTCTCTCAAATCCTACTTTACTAGACACTGCAGTCATTGAAAGTAATTGAAAAAAAATGCATCCATGCATACCTTCCTGCAAAACCAAACACCCTGTGAGTCTTACTTCCTTTTTTCAGTCACTGAAATCACAATGCTGACTGGCTCTTGGGTCACTCAGATGGGCACAGAACAGAACCCCTAATGGACACGTTGTTCTGGTCAGCAACATTCTTGTCATAAGGGGTCACCACTATTCAGGAAAAAAAAAAAAAAAAAAAAAAAAAACGTGTTTCAAACCCAATCTCCTCCCAGTGACTCTTCAAGTAAAGGGAAGAGTGATTTGTTTAATATGCAGGAAGTGCTAATTAGAATCTGCATTTTTATTCATTCATTCTAATTTGGTTAGAAAGTATGGAAAGTTCTAGAGAAAGGTTTAATCGAGGCAACCCTGAGAATAAAGGCATGAAAGGTTGACTGCAGAGGTCACCCCAGAGAATAAAGTGAATAAAGACATTTTAATTGTCTCTATGCACTTGTTGATCCTTAGGCATGAGCTCTCTGCCACCTGCACAATGGACAGCCTGGTTTGTCCAGTGACTTGTCACAAAAAGCAGCCAGGGGCCTGAGTCACCACAGTGACAACCATCTGTGCTGAGAGAACCAGGGGAAGAGGCTGAGGAACCCCAGCTGGAGGCTTTCCGTCATGGATTCCCGGATTGGTATCCCATGCCCACACCACCAGCCTCCCCTTGCTCATGCTCTCTCCCCCGCTGCTCCGCAGTCTGGTATTGGCTGATCCATGGGCTGCTATAGACATCCTGATCCAGCCACTGCGTTCACTCTAGATCGACACTCGCCCAGCTCATAGAACCCTGAGTAAATCCGTGTTCACTTCCTGAACCCTGAGTCCTGAAACAAGGGCCATTGTGTTCATTCCTCCATTTCTTGAGATGATGAGATTTGACTGACCTTGTCTATAGTCTCTGAAAAACTGTAAAGCTGGATGCAAAAAAAAAAAAAAAAAAAAAGAAAGAAAAGAAAAAGAAAAGAGTCAAGTCAGGAGGACGATGCTGTGCAGAGATAATGGACAGCATAGTATCCCTACAGGACTCTGGAGAGGTGGCCAGAGTAAAAGACAGAAGGAGAGGAGGCGAGACTAAGTAGAAAGAACTCCCTTGGGGTCAGGACGACATTCTACGTTCATTCCACACTGACGTAGATCCCTCCCGCCCGGTTTACCGGCGTATTTTGCAGCATTTTTTTCACAGCCTGCTGCTGTCAGAGCCTGGAACTCCCATCATGCCTCGTTCACGCGGCTCACCATCCACAGTAAAGTATGCTCATCTGCGCATTTTATTTGCTTGCTCACAGTGAGAATTTCAAAGGCGCTTTTGAGCTGCCTAGAAATCTTAGGGCATACTTTTTTCTTTTAACTGAGACCAAATATAAAATATTTATTCCTAGGAAGGAGACTGTCAGAGCCACTGGAGAAAATCTTCTGCTTTTAGGACCTGGATGGCCTTGGTCCCCCGGTTTCATAAAGGGGATTTTATTTATTCTCATGAATAAAAGCAAAGAATGGTTGCTTTTTTTTTTTTTTTTTTTTTTGCCTGTCAGCCAGCAGTTCTCTAAGAGGGAGGCCACGCTGAAACACTGCATCATCTCCTGAGGCACAGATGGAACCAGTAGTCACAACCTTTTCCTGTGATGCCCCACCTCTGTGGAATGGCTATTGTCAACACCTCTCAGTGAGTGCTGAGGACACCTCGAAGGGGCAATTTCTCGAGATGTATAACTGTCCATTATGAACCAGGACCAGGAAGGAACAGACACAGCCTCTGACTCACTTTCACTAGCCCATCTCCTGCTATGAACAGTGTTCAAGCCTATGAGCTGGTGGTGGGGATTTCACATCCAAATCATAACAATTCCTGACTTATGACATCAGAAAGACCCTTCAACCTTGCAGTCCTTGGCCTGTACATGTCTTCATCAACTTGGGCTGTATGACAGCAAGAAGCCACAGACGAAGAGGGAGCACACAGATGCGCAAGAGGGCATGAAGAGGGCAGACAGTGCAGGAACTCTGATGTCTTATTCCTCTTGTAAGGCCACTAATTCTGTCTCAGGTCTCACCCTCACAAATTCATCTCAGCCCAGTCACCTCCCAACACCGTCATATATGAAGGGGTCAAGATTCCAAGATGTACACAGGCAGAAGAGGGAGAACCGGTGACCAGTCTGCAGCAGAGCACCTGTAAAGCAGAGACAAAAATCTCTTCCTCCTGTACTGTGGCAAGAACTCAGTTTAACACACCAGTCACAGAGTGTCCCCACGGGAACCTGGGTGTACGGGCTCTGCTAACAATATCTGCATGTACAGCTGGAGCTGTCCTTGCAGACGCATTTACATGGACATTCCTTATTGAAGCCTCACTCTGTAGCCCATGCTGACCTGGAACTTGCTACATAACCCAGGCTGGCTTTGAACTTGAAATGCTCTTCTAGCAGCCTGCAGCTTATCTCCCAAGTGCTAGAATCATTGACATGAGCCACCTTTTTGAGGAAAGACAAGACTTTTTTTTTATCATATCCAACTAAGATCATCAGTGTTGCTGACACAGGTTCATGTACATTGGCATATATTCAGACTGTTGAGTATCAAACCGTAGAAACCTCAAAATAAGTCCTCTCCAATATCCAATAAAATAACTTTAAATGTATTTTCTTTCACTTCCCTTAAATATACTTTTCTTCTGTAAAAAGTACAGTGTCATTGACCCCACATTTGGAAGCCACAGTCTATAGGGAAGGCCTGGACTGTTCTAGAAGCTGAGTCGTTGGCGAATGCATGGTTTGGCAGAGACACAGAATATACATTGGCCACAATTTTCCAGTCTGTTCTCCATCCACCAAGGTCAACTCCTCCTTATCCTGCCCATTTCCTCTCTGACCTTGACTTTGAGTAGAATGATTTGATCCTAATCCATCCCTGAAGGAGACTTCAACATCAGCAACAATCAGCCCTTGTGATGTCATAACACCCAGAGGCGCAGGGACCCTCTGTTCACATGGTAACTTAGACACAAACCTACTTAGTTCAGACAGCTAAAAATGACTTCTACAAAGAATATCAATTTGGAGGTGCACACATTAACAAGAAATCCACATTTGCACATCCCAAAATATATTTCTCTGTCCACAAATATCTCCGATTAAAAAACTAAAGCTCTTTTCTGCTTGTCGATGGGCCTGCTTTGAGCTGGTGGCTTCATCCGTGGAGGGTGTTGTCATGGCCTCGGATCAACACCCCTGACTTTTGTAAATATAGCCTCTTGCTAACTTCCCAGAGTCTGAGACTTGAGATGGGACCCAGCCTGAGCCTGGATGCTGCATATTAAGAAGTTGCCCTGATCTCTCAGTGGGCCAGCCCCTGGTGCCTGTCTACATAACAGACCATTCCAACTTTTACCTAGACCCCTTCAAGTTTAGAGTCTCCCAGATGAATGATTCCCTGCCATGTCACCATGACAACAGGAAGACCCCACCCCCAAACCTCAGAACAAATCCCACTGGTTCCTTTCTGCTCAGTTCAAGATGCCGCAGCACAGACCCACCAGACTATGTCTCTCTTTATGGCACGGGCTTCCTCTAAGCTGCCTCATCTTTCACAGAGGTGTACTTACCTTATGGTCTCTGGGGAAAGTGCAAATCCCATTAGTAGAATACAATGCATGGCTACTTGGCCAGCTGCAATAGCCCATAGAAACAACAGGGATCCTCTGCATGGGTGTAGGTTCTGCTACTGCCCTGTCCAGTGACTGTCCTAGACCCAGTCCGCCTGGATGTCTCTGTGCCCTGTGTAAGCATGGGAATCCCTGAGAACCTATGTGGCTCTTGAGTCAGTGCCAAAGCAAGCAAAGATTTACATACAACCAAGACTCCGGGGTTAGAGGACAGAGTTCTATCTCTACCTCAGTCAGTCAAATCATCAAGACCTTCTTGATATTAGGCCACAGGTCTCTCCCCCACTGTCCTAGAGTTAGATAGGAGAGAAGATGGAGGTATAGGTAACCATGGTCAGCCTGGGACTGGTCCTTCTTAACTGACCACAGAGGAAGAAAAATGTTGTCCTTTCCTCTTCCAGGAAATGAATAACTCACAACAGCCAGGATGGCAGGCCACTATCCCCACATTGGTAAAGGTATTTTCACATTAGTTAGTGCGTTGAGCCAAATTTAAGTCTACATGTCCAAAATCAGCAATGAAAGCAAGTACAAGACTTCCCACACACATCCTAAGATTCCTAGATAAGACCCATGCGTGCACAGAACACATGGGAAACATGTATTTCACAAACAATAAGATACAAGACTCCATGAGCATGTAGGTTGAGCATATAGTTTTGGTACTAGAGTGTGAAATGATGGGTAAGGTTAGTTCAGAGACCATTGTCCCCTCTGCCTTAAGTCAGATCAGCATGTGTCATTTATTACAAGTGACAACCTGAGAATTAGGGCTATTCACACCTTCTGATGAGGAAGCTGATGGAAAAGGCTGAGTGACATCATCAGAGAATTCAACAACATTGAGAGAGAAGACACAAACCTGAGCTTTGACATAGGAATCATATCCTAAGCATGAGTTAGAGACAACAGAGAATCTTCCCTGTTGAAGAACAAGGAGAGAACCGGCAGAATGCCAAAGTGTTTGATTCAGGAGGTTGTGGTTTCAGATGCCAACTCCTATAACTAACTGTGCAAGTTGAGTCAGGTCATCTACTGAGCCTGGACTGACTTCCTCATCTGTAAAATGGGTACAATCCCCCCCAGCCCTGCTACAAAGCAGCTTAGCTGATAAGTCTGTGGTGAAAAGTGTGTGTGTATGTGTGTGTGTGTGTGTGTGTGTGTGTGTGTGTGTGATTTTGATGGTTGTTTATCACTGTGATGTTTAATATTTGTTGCTAACGTCACAGACTAGAGGAACCTAGGAGAGAAACCTCTGTTCCTGTCTGAGGGAGTCTCTGGGTTCATTAAGGTGGGAAGACTCCCCCTACATATGAGTGGCACCATGGCTTGGAGTCCCCAACTGAATAGAAAGGAGAAATATAGTTGAGCACCAGCATTCATCTCTCTGCTTCCTAGCTGTGGATGTCATGTGACCTGTGGCCTCACATTCCTGCCTCCATGATGGACTGTTGCTGTGGGATATAGTGTATATTAAATGTGTTGCTCTGATTGGTTAATAAATAAAATACTGATTGGCCAGTAGCCAGGCAGGAAGTATAGGCAGGACAAGGAGAGAGGAGAATGCTGGGAAGTGGAAGTCTGAGGCAGAGAGCCGCTGCCAGCCGCCGCCATGACAAGCGAGATGTAAGGTACCGGAAGGTCACGAGCCATGTGGCAACTTATAGACTAATAGACATGGGTTAATTTAAGATAGAAGAACTAGATAGCAAGAAGCCTGCCATGGCCATACAGTTTGTAAGCAATATAAGTCTCTGTGTGTTTACTCGGTTGGGTCTGAGCAGCTGTGGGACTGGCGGGTGAGAGAGATTTGTCCTGACTGTGGGCCAGGCAGCTCCAGAAAAACTCTATCTATAGACTGTACCTCAAACTATAAGCCAGGAAGAAAAAAAAAGCTTCCTTCTTTAGTGGCATCTGTTGGGTATTTTGTCACAAAGATGAGAAAAGTAACAAATGCAATCACATTCAAGTGTAAGGCCGTTTCTTCTCTGATTTACAGAGTACATACAACAATTCTATTATCAACTTGATAATAAACACACGTTACATTAATGGAACAATCAGAAAATAATCTAGACATGGTTAATGGTTAATCTCAGGGCTAGAAAAAGCCTGCTAGGGACTTCTCCCAACGGTATTTTCAAATGCACACGAGTCATTTGCAGTGTTCTCTAGGGAAGAGGGCATTGGAAACTCCGCTGTACTGAAAACACTCCCGGCTACCAAGGCTTAGTGCAGATTAGACATGTGAGCAGAGATGACAGCGTATTTCCAACAGTGGCCTTGAGCTAGGGTCAACTACTTATGTCCCCTCAAAGTTTTTTATTGAAACTCCAAACCCCAGTGTTACGGTGTTGGGGCAAGGCTCTGGGAGATGTTTGGACCACAGAGGCAAAGCCCACTGAGTGAAATTAGTACCTCTTTCAAGAGATCCCAGAGGGTTGTCTCTCCCTCTGTCATGTGAAGATATGAGAAATTGGCCTCCCACACATGGAAGAGGGCCCTCACCAGAGTCTGACATTACTAGCTCCCTGATCTTAGACCTCCAAACTCCAGAATGAAAGGAAATAAATTTCTGTAAATGGACATTTCCTGTCCCTACTGCCTGCTCCCAAATAACTAGCAGCCACTTCCCAAATAATTGACTCAGAGACTTGATATAAATTACAAGTGCTTGGCCAATAGCTCAGGCTTATTACTAACTAGCTCTTACATATTAAGTTAACCCATATTCCTTATTTATGCTCTGCCATATGGCAGCACCTTTATTAGCATGGCACGTTCATCTCCTGCTCCCTCTGCGTCTGCTGGTGACTCCTGACTCCGCCCTTTTCCTTCCCATCATCCTTAGTCTGGTTGCCCCACCTACACTTCCTGCCTGGCTACTGACCAATCAGTGTTTTGTTAACCAATTTGAGTGACAAATCTTTACAGTGTACAAGCGGATTATTCCACAGCAGATTTCAGTTATTTATAAGCCACCCAGACTGTGGTGGTTGGGTACAGCAGCCCCAAGCAGACTAAGACATAAAGTCTGACCTGAGACACCCCTTACCCATCTCCGAAGACTAAAGAGAACCATGTGTGCACTGGACCAACACACAGGTGGGATTATCCTCTAACACACGGTGTCATTGAAATTTGCTTTCAATAGTTGTTTCCTTTTGAAGTGGAAGGTAGTGGCCCATCTTTTTGTGACGACTGTTATGTCCTTGGGGGCTTAGCAGAATGGCTTATGGGAACTCGTAGCTCCCCTGGGGAGCCGTCTCATCTGTATCTATACGTTCCTTTGGCAGAGACTAAAACCAAAATCAGATTCTCGGTGGCTGGTCCTCACTCTCCTCAGCAGCAGCGAGTCTGCCTGAAACTGTGCTTTATGGGGAGATCCTGAGTGTACAGGAAGAAAGAGAGCGATAAAGCACACGTGACAGCAAAGTGTAGCGAGCACTACTGGAGTCCGGGGGTGAGGGAGGGGGAGGGAGGGAGGCAAGCGGAGGGATGAGGAGAGGAAAGGAAGACCAAAGAAAACAAGTTATGAATATTCCATAATGAAGCCAATTACTTTGTATACAAATTTGTTTAAAGCAAAAGAAAAAAAATGCTTTGGGGGAAGGCTTACAATTCCTACTCACACCAAACATACATGACTGAATAAATATAATTCACCGAAAATAAACTGAGTCTCTGATGCCAGAGAGAGATGGTGGTGGGGGTGGAGGGTTCTGTCTTACTGTCTTATCTGTGACCCCACCCCCAATGACCTCAGCAGCAATGTCAAATCCAGGGCCCTGAGCATGACAAATGATGGCCAGTGTGAGCGCTGGTGTCTGTGGAGAGACTGTCCCTGGGTGGATGGCCCCCTCCCTCGGCTTGCTCAGCAGCCAGGACGTCCCCACCCACAGACCCGCTGGGTCTGCTGCCGGGCTTTAATCGACCCCATCATTTACTGTGTTTGCCCTGACAAGAAGAAAGCGCTGCTGCAAACAGAGAGCTTTTAAACCAGCATGCTAGAACAACAAAGAAAACATGCTTCACGCCGCTATCAGCCCCACTCACAGGAACGCATTCTTCCTTGTCAACAGAAATAGGTCTTGAGACTAGAGGACACATGTGTACAATGCCATGAGGGCCATTACTCCTGTAAAAAGGCTTCCATTAAAAACTGGACCAGCACAGAAAAATCATATGGAATGGGCTGGCAAAGGGGGTGTGCTCCACCTTCAACCCACGCTATCTGTCACCTTGATTGTCTGAGCTATACCTGGAGACATGAGGCAAGTGTTCACCAAGGGAGTAAGTGAAACAGGAGGCGATGGAGTGGTGATGGAGGGCACTCACACTGACTGACAGCCTGCTGTGCGGACTGCAAGCCCTGTGCAAGATCTGGCTTGATGCTCACAGCCTCGGGGCAGCGCAGCTAACATGGGTTTTTATATGCTTTATGTCAGGATGTCATAAATCACGAAATGACAAGAGGAACTCAATGCTTATTAAGCCCTCGCCATGTGCTAGGGTGTATGCTACGTGCATTCAGAACACGGCAAAGCATTTTAAACTTCATGAGACTTCATAGATCTTTAAACCACTTTTAGCTTTCAGGATGGTGAAAACCTCCCTTTTGTAGAAAAGTGAATGGAAATATTTTGAGGCCATTTCCTCTCCATGGCAACAGCTCTTGACTGAACTCTGTTTTGCCTCCATGGTCTTCCGGGCCTGGAAGGGAATTTGTTTTCACAGTAAACATTATTGAAATGTGAACCCCAAACAATGATACTCAATGCATTACAGATTTGAGCAAACTCATCACCCTCCAGCCACTAAACCTTAGCCAAGCCCCAACTCCCTCATCTTTGGAAAGGTGGTACGGCCACTGTGTCAAGACATGTCCACTTGTGATAACATACAATGTCACTACATCAATTGACTCATCCCTCATCCATCACAAACTCATGATGGGGTAGCAGAGTTACCAGCTGTTCCCAAGTCAGCACTTCCTCCCTGTTCTGGTTCACAGGCAGATCAGGTCCCAAAGCTCCTGACAGTCTAGGGAGGTCATGTGACCAACTTAGAGCAATAGGTATGAAGAACACGACAAGTGGTCCTCCAAGACATGGAAAAGCCTGCACGCTTCCTCTGCCAAGGGCATGCTCCCCCTTAGGAAGGAGGGGGTGGCCAACAACAGACAGATGCTGAGGTCAGCAGAGCGCCTATCAGTATGTGGAACTGGGTGACTTCCTGTGGGAATAAGGTTAGCAAGACAGATTTTTAGTAGGTTTGAGTCAGCACACACTATCCTGAGTGTAGCTGGAGTTTTCTCCAGTCCTGCCTGGCCCATGGTCAGGACAATTCTCTCTCACCCGCCAATCCCACAGCCACTTAGACCCAAGTAAACACATAGAGACTTATATTGCTTACAAGCTGTATGGCCGCAGCAGGCTTCTTGTTATCTAGTTCTTATATCTTAAATTAACTCGTTTCTATTAATCTATACTTTGCTACGTGGCTCGTGGCTTACCAGCACTTTACATCTTGCTCCTCATCATGGTGGCTGGCCACATCTCCTTGACTCCGCCTTCCTCTTCCCCCAGTTCTTCTCTCTGCTAGTCCCGCCTATACTTCCTGCCTGGCTACTGGCCAGTCAGTGTTTTAACTATCAATCAATCATAGCAACATATATTCACAACATACAGGACATCCCACAGCAATCGAGTCTATTCTTAAGCCACTCAAACAGGCAATGAAGGCAGAAGCTCATTAAACTCGCCTACATGAAGGTGGGTACAGCAGGGATCCAACTTTAATCTACATGGAATCATATTGATAAGATTTCTGACAAATGCATTGGGCTCAATACGTACTAGACATTATTGCACACTGTTTTCTCATGAGAACGACACCCTTGCCAAAGTGGGAATGGTGGCACATTGGGACAGCAAAGCATTGAAGGCTTGGGGGGTGGGGGTGGAATTCTTTTCAGAATGCAAAGCTCGGGTAATGGCCGGGACCTTGGGACACTGACCAGTAGAGTTCTGTGCAAGAACCAAGATTCCATCCAAGCTGAAAGGGCTTAACAAAGGACAGATAGTCCAGTACTGGAAAGAGTGCTACTAGGAGATGGACTTGCTGAGAACCTACTCCAAGAGAAAGACAAAAGAAGATGACCATTCATAAACTGCCTCCTGGGGAGAACCAGGCATGAAATGAGAACACTTGACGGCCTAACCATTCCTGCCTCTCTACTCCATTCATGGCCATGACGGTCTCCTTGGCAGACTGAAAAATGACAAAATAACACAATCCCACAGCTCTGTGAAAAGGTGACTGACATGGGGCAAACATGTGTCCCTCAACTCCGTCCCACCTGGCAGAGTCCCTGAGATCTCCAGTGTCCTCAGAGAATGGAGCTGTTAGTGTTTCTTATTGACAACATTTTATTTCAACATTACAAACTCAATGCATGCATATCTTGTTAACTTTTTTGGACTTCCTTCAAAGTAAATCATAATCAATACAAACAAAAAGCTATTTATCCTGAAAAAAACACAAAATACTAAGCATTACATGAAAACAGGTCACTGTTTTGTCAATAGGGAGGTAGTCTACACAGGAATGATTACTTTCCAAGTAGCTAATTATATTTGGATTGCAAGTCAATTGGAAGCCTTTTTTGAGAAACCTCAGCCAATTCTAAATTATATGTTAGTTCACAAAGTTTATACCTTACTGGATAATTAACAAAATGTAAAGCTGGCTATTGGGCATTCTTTGTGGGATACAGATGCTTCGAGTTCATGGACTTGAGATTTGGCTCAAGGAACATTGTTTTCCAATGTTTTTGCTAGGTAACAATATTTTCCTCATCGCGGGGAGTTCAGGAAATGTTGTTAAAGGTACATTAGTCCTAGCGAAAAACTAGAGAGCCAGCTGACTGCACATGCTGACAAAAATCCTTGTGACACCTTCTGATCCTAAAATAGCATTTACCACCATAACCTTTCCGTCTCTGACACATTTCATACATAAGAGTTTAATATGCATAATTTTATATTAGATTTATATTAGATTCTTTTCCAACAAAGAGGACTTCGCTAGCACTGAGTAGTAGTTACCTAGGTTTCCAGTACCAGACATGGTCTCCCTCCTGTTGAGTGGGTCTTAAGTCTAATTAGAGAGCAGTTGGTGACTGCCAAGGCATGTGTCCCACTACTGCACCTGTGGGTTTATTGCGCCATGCTGGTTGTTGATTGAGTCCCTAGGTGTCATAGATGGGCAGGGCTGTTGATTGTCTCTCTCTTTTGGAAGCTTGCATAGCACCTTTGGACACCATGGAAGCTAGTCCTAAGGGAGGAAGCTGTCCTTCTTGTTCTGCCCATGTTTGAAGGTCATGCTAGTGAGACTATGGCTGTAGCTTCTAATGTTACTAGGAGACAGAATCTCACAGCAAAGTCCCTGATGCCCTAGCTCTTACAATCTTTCTATTCCCTCTTCTACAATGTTTTCTGTGCCGTGGGTATGGGAATGTTTTGTAGATGGATCCATTTGGACTGAGCTTCACAACTCTGTGTATTAATTGGGTGTGTTTTTCTGTAATGGTCTCTGTCTGTTGCAAAAAGAAGTTTCCTTGATGAGGGGTGAAGACTGAACTCATCTGTGGGTAGAAGGACAAATGTTTATAGGTTGCTGTTAGGGATTATTTTTTTTTTGAAATTTTTAGAGAAATTCATTTTGAAAAATGCTGCCTGAATATGGACCATTTCTCTTTGAATATCATGTCTACTTCTTTTGTAAGTATTATTTCATCCCATTTTGATATACCATGGATCAATTTGGAAACTTAAATATATTCTAAAGCCTAATTTTTTATTTTATAATTTAATTTAATTTTTACATATCAGCCACGGATTCCCCTGTCCTCCCTCCTCCCGCCCCCACCTAGCCCTTCCCCCAACCCACCCCTCATTCCCTTCTCCTCCAGGGCAAGGACTCCCCTGGGGATTCAGCTCAGCCTGGTAGATTCAGTCCAGGCAGGTCCAGTCCCCTCCTCCCTTCACCCAGGCTGAGCAAAGTGTCCCTGCATAGGCCCCAGGCTCCAAACAGCCAGCTCATGCACTAAAGACAGGTCCCGGTCCCACTGCCTGGGGGTCTCCCAAACAGTTCAAGCTAATCGACTGTCTCACTTATCCAGAGGGCCTGATCCAGTTGGGGGCTCCTCAGCTACTGGTTCATAGTTCATGTGTTTCCACTAGTTTGGTTATTTGTCCCTGTGCTTTTTCCAGTCATGGTCTCAACAATTCTCGATCATACAGTCCATCCTCTTTCTCACCGATTGAACTCCAGGAGCTCCACCTGAGGCCTGGCCATGGATCTCTGCATCTGCTTCCATCAGTCATTGGATGAGAGTTCTACCACGACAGTTAGGGTGTTTAGCCATCCGATCACCAAAGTAGGTCAGTTCGGGCTTTCTCTTGACCATTGCCAGTGGTCTATTGTGGAGATATCTTTGTGGATTTCTGGGGACCTCTCTAGCACTTTGCTTCTTCCTATTGCCATGAGGTCTTCATTTATCATGGTGTCTCTTTCCTTGTTCTCCCTCTCTCTTCTTGATCCAGCTGGGATCTCCTGCTCCCCTAAGCTCTCTTTCCCTCGACCCTTGCCCTTCATTACCCCCCTCATGTCCAGTTTGCTCATGTAGATCTCATGTAGTTCTCTGTTGTTGGGCAATCCCTGTGTCTTTCTTAGGGTCCTCTTTACTAGGTAGCCTCCCTGGAGTTGTGAGTAGCAGTCTAGTCATCCTTTGTTTTACATCTAGTATCCACCTATGAGTGAGTACATACCATGTTTGTCTTTCTGAGTCTGGGTTACCTCACTCAGGATGATTTTTTTCTAGATCCATCCATTTGCCTACAAACCTCATGATGTCATTGTTTTTCTCTGCTGAGTAGTACTCCATTGTGTATATGTACCACATTTTATTTATCCATTCTTCGGTTGAAGGGCATCTAGGTTGTTTTCAGGTTCTGGCTATCACAAATAATAATGCTATGAACATAGTTGAGCATGTGCCCTTGTGGTATGATTGAGCATTCCTTGGGAATATGCCCAAGAGTGGTATAGCTGGATCGTGGGGGAGATTGATTCCCAGTTTTCTAAGAAAGCAACATATTGATTTCCAAAGTGGCTGTACAAGCCTGCATTCCCACCTACAGTGGAGGAGAGTTCCCCTTGCTCCACATCCTCTCCAGCATAAGCTGTCTTCAGTGGTTTTTATGTTAGCCATTAAGAAATTGAAGAAGATGTCAGAAAATGGAAAGATCTCCCATGCTCATGGATAGGCAGGATTAACATAGTAAAAATGGCAGTCTTACCAAAAGCAATCTACAGATTCAATGCAATCCCCATCAAAACACCAACACAATTCTTCACAGACCTGGAAAGAACAATACTCAACTTCATATGGAAAAACAAAAAACCCAGGATAGCCAAAAGAATCCTGTACAATAAAACAACCTCTGGAGGCATCACGATCCCTGACCTCAAGCTCTACTATAGAGCTACAGTAATAAAAACAGCTTGGTACTGGCATAAAAACCGACATGTGGACCAATGGAATCGAATTGAAGACCCTGACATTAATCCGCACACCTATGAACATATAATTTTTGACAAAGAAGCCAAAACTGTACAATGGAAAAAAGAAAGCATCTTCAACAAATGGTGCTGGCATAACTGGATGTCAACATGTAGAAGGCTGCAAATAGATCCATATCTGTCATGGTGCACAAAACTTAAGTCCAAGTGGAGCAAAGACCTCAACATAAATC
>CABHPP010140602.1:76811-109491 GCA_902168425.1 Peromyscus attwateri | reverse complement strand
TGTGTGTGTGTGTGTGTGTGTGTGTGTGTGTGTGTGTGTGTGTGTGTGTACCAGCATGCACAAATGCATGCAGGCTTGTGCTCATCTGTGTGTGTCTGTGTGGGTGTGTATGTGCACTCATATGTGTGACTATGGGCATGGGCTTGCCACAGAACAAGTGTGGAAGTCAGAAAACAACTTTGGGTGTCAGGGCCTCATCTTCTGCCTTGTTTGAGACATGACCCTTTGTTGTTTTCTCTACTGTGTAAAGCAGGCTGACCAGTCTTTGAGCCTCTGCAGGTTCCACTATCCCTTCCATCTTGTCAAAGGAGTGCTGGGATTTCAGACATGTGGTTCTGTGCCTACTTAACATGCATTCTGGGGAATCTAGCTTACAATTGCTTGGCAAACACTAGTCTAGGAGAAGTATTTTAGATAAAAAGAGCACTTGGTTTCAAATTCTTAATTTTGATACTAATTTCAACACATTGGCAATGTGGCCGTTGGAAATATTCTCAGTTTCCCCAATTACCAAGCCTCACTGTGACTTAGCTCTGTGACAACATGTAAGCTGATGTCAATGTCTGACTGGCTTCTTTTCTTTCTTTTTTCTACCTTTGTCATAGTAATCTTTCAAAGTATAAGCCTTTACTCTTAGCTAACAGGAGAAAGGAATAGAGAGAGCTAGGCATTCAATTCCAGCTACTGACTGACACAATAGAATCACAGATCCAAGGTCAATCTGAGCTACAGAGTGAGTTCAAGGCCAGCCCAAATAACTTAGTGAAATTCTGCAGGGAAAACATAAAAAATAAGGTGGCGGGAAATATAGTTCAGGGTAGAGTACTTGCTTAACAAGAGAAGGGGCTTCTTCTCAATACCCAATAAACATAACACACACACATAGACACACACACACATACATAACTTAGACACACACACACACACACACACACACACACACAGTAGATGGAGGAGAGGAAAGAAGAAAGGAAGAGAGGAGGGGAGGGGAAGAAGGAGAGCAGAGGAGAGGGGAGGGAAGAAGAGCGGAGAGGAAAGGGGAGGGGAGGGGAGAAAAGGGGAAGGGAGGGGAGGAGAGGGAGGAGTGAGGGGAGGGGAGGAGAGGAGGAGAAGGGAGGAAGCTACAAAGATATCATCCTGCTTCAGGCTATCAAGGAAAGCCTCTTAATTTTTCCACATG
This sequence comes from Peromyscus attwateri, assembly GCA_902168425.1. NCBI lineage: Eukaryota > Metazoa > Chordata > Mammalia > Rodentia > Cricetidae > Peromyscus > Peromyscus attwateri. The sequence goes on along the minus strand of CABHPP010140602.1, from coordinate 108,311 downwards.
AACCTGCTCTATTAATTTGCTGTCAATCTCAATTCTTTCCTGTGGTATTGGTGGATGTGGGTCATGTTTTCCTCAAATACAGCAGTTCCGCATTAGACAAAGCAGCAGGACTTATAGGGCACTTTCGTCACTGTTCTCTCATCAAGGGCCACAGCTCCTCATTCTGGGGTGCCCACAGGAAAAGTCTTGTGCAGACTCGTGTATCACAGAGTCAGTTACCATCAGCTTGTACTCCTTTGTCCAATCAAGACAGGTAGGTAGGCCCAGAAATCTAGTGCCTCTCCTTCCTGTTTAAAGAAAATTAAGACTCAGAATTGATGAAAAAAAAAAAAAGAATTTATTTACAATTTAGCCAAGTGGAAGAAGAAAAAGCCCCAGTTTCTCTCCCTTTTTCCTGAGGCAGTTACCCTTTTACAGAAAAGAAAGAAACAAAGCCTGGAAACAGGCATGTTAAATTAACAGGGAGATAAGCTTTCAAAACGGTGAGGTCTCTCCTGGGAGGTAAGACCTTCTTTTGACTGGCTTATCCAGTCTTTTCCTTCCTCCAGTGGGGTGTCCCTAGGAGTTTCCCACCTCTTTTTGTTTGTGTTTGTGTTGAGATAGGATCTCCTTATGTCATCCTGTCTGACCTGGAACTTGTTTTGTGGACTGGGCTGGCCTCAAACTATTTTGATTCCTTGCCTCTGCCTCTCAAACACTGTATCACCTGCCTTGTTCTAGGGTCTATGGCTTTAAGATATCCTTTCAGTGCTTAGCCAAAGGAAGGGGAACAAGTCTCTCAGTCTCTCTTTATAGACTACCTCTCTCCCCACAGGCCTGAATCCAGATCATAGTTGCAAACACCTGACCAAGCATGAAACCCCTCTTTCTTTGGGTTTCTAATTTCCTTGCAAGTATTTCTAAATTATGTACAATTTATACAAAATGCATTTGCATATATTTATTCTTTTTAATCCGTTCATCACTCTTCCTTGAAGCCAGCCAGCCGCATGACTTGACAGTTTGTCCTCCTGTCCCGGAAATCTGAGCTTTACTTGAAAACTGTTTTAGCAAATATACATTAGCAGACAGGCATAAGCACACTTGGGAAAACAGACAATAATCTGTCAAAAAAAAAAAAAAAAAAAAAAAAAAAAAACACCATTGGCTGTATCTGGTTGTCTCTGGCTCCACTGTAAAAGCCAAGAGAGCAAGTCCAAGCCTCGCCTGCTGAGGAGGGACAAGTGCAGAGAAGACAAAAGGCCTCAGATGTCCTCCTTACAGACAGACAGGTAAGTCTCAGGTGTGTACATGAGCCCAGCCAAGACCAAAGCAGTCAAGTCAAGCCCAAGCATTTCAAACTCACTTACCTGGAGACATGATGAAAACATATGCTTACTCTAATATCACAGACTTTAACGTGATTTGTCATAGAACATGCTTGCAATAATTAAAAAAATGATTATAATGGAATTTTTTCCACGTAATTTTGGTATTTCTTCAGTGTCCCAAACTTGATTTTTCCAGTGGAAACAAGAATGAAAACTGTGGAACAGATATTTGACTAGCAGGAAATTTTCAGGAGACTTTATATGCCATGAAATGTACTACACCACAGTTGAAATTTGAAGGAGAGCCTCCATTCTTTTTCATAAATATAAAAACATGAAGCCAGTTGTTCAGAATTGTATTTTTACTTTATTTATGAAGAAATTTATGTCACCATATTATTATGCTCTCTAAATGAAAATACCAGATTTTAAAAAAGTGTTTTTATGAGAGGCACATGAAACTATGGTGGTTTGAAATTTCATTGCATATGAATCCATATGAATTTTGTTAGCCGAAAGAAAGTTTCTCATATTCGTAGTCTGCCAAAGGGGGAGTGAGTGTGTGTGTGTGTGTGTGTGTGTGTGTGTGTGTGTGTGTGCTATTGTAGAGTAGCTAGTTAAATATTACCAGGCTTAGTGGATTTTGATACTGGAACTGTGTCTTCTCCCAGTCAGCAGCCAATAGAGGGAATACTGGGACAAGTAGACTTCTGATTCTGGGCTGAAGAATGGGACCTGAGTCTTCTCCCTGGCTCTGAAAAGAGATGTGACATCTGCGACTTCCTAGATAAGGATCTGCACCTCGCTGTAGGAGTTCTAGACATCACAAAATGACTGTATAACAGGAAGCTTTCTGCTTAAAAAAAAAAAAAAGATGGGGAAAAGGCATACCGTTCTAGAAACACATCTCTGAGTTCCCTCCAGTAAGAGATAGCCCAAGTAGGGACCACCTGGACACCACAAAAACCCTACAGAGAAGTTGTTTATTTCAGAAATTATAATGTAGACTGGGACAGTGGTCTCTGGCCATTGTTGGCTCTCACATCTTGTTATGTGTACTCTTCTTTGTAGCAATGTTACAGGGAATGAGGGGAGTCCATACACAGACCCAGTGGCACACTCTGGGGCATAGAAAGGTGACTCTAATACCAGCTTTGACAACAGACCCCTTATTTCCATGTCCTTGGAAGGAAATGGCTTTCAAAGCAAACACATGGAATTGGGCACAAGAAGCAGAGCTGTTGTGCTATATGTATTGCTGTCTCTTTAAACAGCTTATTTTGAAGAAAGGCGTGAGGTTCTAAAGACAACTTCAATTCTATTTTAGATTGTTACTTGTGGTTACTCCCATGTATTTGGCCTCTCTGCCAAAAGTTCCGGGAGGAAGAACAATTGCCTAGCCAGTAAAGATCTGTCACCTTTGGAGGCAAAGTAAAATAGGACAAGAGTCACAAGGCATAAGAAAGAACATGGCTGCTCTACAGTCTGCCTTAGAGTATGTTTGTCACACGGCCCAAGCTATGTAGGATGTAGCATGTGACAGCACAAAGGAATTTGTTTCTCAGCATCACATTCCCTGTGTAAACTGTTTAAAAGTGTGTGTGGTTAGTTAAGAATTCACTTTTTATGTTTATATAATGATGAAGCAGTTATTTCACAGATAATAGCTCCATAATGGAACACACACTTGAAATGACACTTTCAAAGAGATTTTAATGCCTGGGGAATGTTTTATTGTATGTATGAAAAGGGCCAACACAAAATTTCATGTGTGTATATTTGAGATAGATGAGGGTGGGTCAGTCACCTCTCCCTAGGGAACAGGGCAGGTATTAAGCACTGTTAAAACACTGTAAAGTATGTTAAAGACTGTTAGTGTTAACCATACTGCTCTTTAAATTTTTCATTTTGTAAGCATACCTTTTGATGTTCATTTTCCTGTTAATGGAGAAAAAAGGTGGGTCAAGAGGAATTTGATTTCCTAACTGGACTTTCTTTTTGTTCCTTGACCCTCTTGAGCAAAAGGACTGTTATCCAAACAGAAGAATAGACTACCCTTATGTGCACATTGATCTTTTTGAACATCCCATAAATACTTAGGGAAAACTACACAAAAATCACAGCTGATTGCTCTGACTCCAAAGGTGTGGTCCTAGTCAAGACTGTTCCAGACAGTTTATACCAGACTTCTGGCTATCACAAGCCTCAGTGAACTCTAGATGACCTTGCAACCATTTCCATAAAGGACAGAAGGAGCGCTTTCTCTAGTGGCCTAGCAGAGGGACTGTTTTGACTAGTGCTGAAGGAACATTGTTGAGATTGTTGCAAGCGCAAATCTTCATTGGCATGCAAAGTTTGCTGCAATTGCTGCAAATATAACTCATCTGCGTGTATGCTTGGCTGTGACTGGTGTAAATAACCCCTTTCTCAGGCTCACTTGGTGAATAAACTGGGGGTTGTCCTCCTGCCCTGCCTCCTCTGGTGTTGTAGTACAGAACCCAAATGAAGTGCTTCTCTCAAGTGCTCTTTCCTTGACGACTTCTTTAGCTCAGACTGAGCTGGTAACAAGAGAAAGAAGTAAAAGGGACAGGCAAGTGTTAGCAATGTTAGAGACAGGAGAGCACTAGTGCTAGTCATAGCTGAGTGGTCAGCAGGCTCAGCTGAAGAATGACAGGGCAGATGGCTGTTTGACAGCTGTAGAGGATGCAGTAGAACAGCTGGAGAGATTGGTGAAGGGCAGGAACAAAGGATAGAGAGCTAAGGCTGAAAAAGATAGAAGTCTAGAAAGATCAAGAAAGAGAAACTGCAGACCATTGTCACAGGGAGACTTTCAGAGAACTGTGAAACCTTTCGGACTAAAGGCATCTGATGTCACAGGCCCGGGAGTCCAAACAGTGGCTGCTGTTGGGCATGACAACTCCTGTAGGGAATCCCATTTTCCCAGGCCTATGTAAGCACTGTAACACCTGCATGGCTACAGGTGCTACCACCCAATGGAGTGCCGTAACATCAGAGGATGCTGCCTGCTGCTGTTCCATGCTCCCTTCTGCTGCCCCTTCAATTCAAATGCTGCCGGAGACCCATTCTGGAAGAGCTTCTCTTTCCTATCCACAATTTCTTACGGGTTAGAACAAAGTGACCCTAGCCATTAGATTGGTGCCATAATTATGATTATTCTGCATGCTTTTTTATTTATTTTCCCAGGAAAACATCAAGAAGGAAGTCTACCAGAGTAGTTATCTGTATGTAATCAGTTTATGATTACCATATGCTTTGTATTGTTCATTGTATAATTATCTTTCACATTTAAAAATGCTTATTTTTTTATTAATAACAGGCCTTTAGTCAGTTCTTCTTATTAGGCACTGCAACTCCATGCTCTATCCATTTCCATATCCCCTATACATTTTTTTCTTTCATACATTTTAGATTTCCTAAATTAAAAATAAATGATTACATAAGAATTTACAATTTGAAAAATTAACATTCTAATTAAAATACCTTGATTTACTGAGAGCAGCACTCAATAGACTAAACACAACCTCATTTGAAATGTCAGAAAAGCCTGATCATACTGACATGCCATCAGAAGAAGCAGGAAACTTTCCTTTAAGAATTACCCTCATTCTCATGCTAAGAAAAGTAGGAGTTACCTGAGGCCGAGGAAACATGTTTCATCAGGTAGCTGCCAACAATAGATTCTCCTTTCCCACACCCCACCCATTTTTAAACACTTTTAATTATTTGTGAATCCAACAAATGGTAATCGGACTCCAATGGATATGCTATGGAAGAAAGCCTCTGACAGGCACGATACAGGAAGCATGCATTCGTATTTGGATGGCAATCTTGCTGACATCTAGAAAGTCTTCTTTAGCTACCATAATTAATGTCAACTTTACTGTTGTTATGACATTGTCATTCAGCCAAATACTGTGACAAAACCATATTTTGTTTCTACTTCTTCATTTGGGTTTCACACTCGCAGACAACAGTGCAAAGGTTTGGAACACTTCTATAATAAAGCTTGAAGGTGTACTAACATGCACGCAGCGGTCTACTGTGTGGAACGTATTTTTATGTTGGCTCACTTCATTCCCATTTTACAGAAGAGAAAGCTGGTTGGAGAAGTAAAAGTCTTGACAAGATCAGATGGATCACAGGAAGTGGAACATCAAAATCTATGGTTGTATTACTTACACTTTTCATTCTATGACCAAATATAGCTTAAGAAAATATACAGTCCTTCAGGACAGGGAAAGCATGGTATCAGATATATGAGGTGCCTAGTCCTACTCCAATCATCTGCATTCAAGAAGCAGAGAGTAGATAGGAAGGCGGGCCTATCAAATGTCAAAGCCTGCCCCCTAGTGGTTTCCTTCTTCAGTCAAGGATTTCCCTCACCTACTAAAAGTTCTAATTCTGCCCACCCCCCCAAAAAATTAAAATAAATGAGCCACCAGCAGGGGACCAAGTGTTCAAAACGTGAGCCAATAGGTGACACTTCATATTCAGACCATTACAATAGATTTTATTTTTTAAAATTTTTTTTTTCTGTGTGACATTTTCTTTATCATGCTATATGCCCAGAGGCCAATCCTGGAGTTCTTAAAATGCTGTCACTTTGATGATGGTGCCATCCTCATTCGCTTGTCTTGAACCCTTCCACTCATTTTCCACATCTTGGATGCAGTCAGGCAGAGGCTGGTTCTTGGTCTCAGGAAGGAGAAGGAAACAAGGTCACCAACAGTGGACAGGACTCCATAGATGACGCAGGGTAACGAGGCAGTATACAACATGAGGATCATCAAAAGGGGAGACAGTTATACCCCCATATTAGTAGCAATTCCAATGACTCCTAATGTCCCTGTCCTTGGAGCAAAAAACAATATTCAGAAAAAAATCAGGAAATTCGAACTCATTGTATTTGTGACTTAGCATCTTGCATTATTCATGTGAGTCAATATGCAGAATATTTTAAATCAAGGATATTGGTTACTTACTTTGCTTTGGAAATTTCTGGGGGTTTCTTATAGTAATTTTTCACAGGGCCAAAGTAAAGCCACTTATATTATAACTTATGTTCAGAAATATATATATATATATATATATATATATATCATCTTCAATAGATTAAAGAAGTACTCAGTAAATGTCGCTTTAAGTGAAGGCCCAGATAATTCCCTGTTCCTAAATCATCAGACAATCCCTGGAGATAAGTCATTTTGTTTCTGACAAGTTTCATTGGAAAGTATGGAAGATTAATCTGACCTTAAATAATCTCCCAGCAGTGATGGTCAACCTCAGGAGTCAATTTGACTGGACCTGGAATTAACCAAAAGGCAAGACACTGGACACCCCTATGAAGGGATTTTCTTTATCAGATTATTTGTAGTAGGACAACTCACTTTAAATATGGTAGTTTCAGCCGGGCGTTGGTGGCGCACGCCTTTAATCCCAGCACTCGGGAGGCAGAGGCAGGCGGATCTCTGTGAGTTCGAGGCCAGCCTGGGCTACCAAGTGAGCTCCAGGAAAGGCGCAAAGCTACACAGAGAAACCCTGTCTCGAAAAAAAAAAAAAAAGAAAAAAGAAAAAAAAAATATGGTAGTTTCCAGTGGCAGTCCAGATATAAGAAGGGGGAAGGTGGCTTTGCTTTTTCCTGTTTACCCTCACTCTGCTGGCAAGTTCATCTACTCTGTTATTGCTACACTCTTTCACTGATATCAGAATCCAGCTTCTTCTGGACTGAAGACCAGTGGCTTTCTGGGAATTCTGCAAGTGGTGCCAGATTGGTACTGCTAAGGCACACAGCTTCATGGACTGAGCAATGACGGGGTTCTCACCCTTTCCACTATGAGACAGTCATCATTTGACAACTGAGCCCAAATATGTAAACCAATGTAATTAATCCTTTTTTTAACACACACACACACACACACACACACACACACACACACACACACGCACACACACACGCACAAAATGTCCCTTTAGAGAACTCTAGGGGGTTGGGGATTTAGCTCAGTGGTAGAGTGTTTGCCTAGCAAGGGTAAGGCCCTGGGTTCAGTCCTCAGCTCCAGAGGGGGGAAAAAATAGAACTCTAATACATTAGGTCATGAAATGTTAGTTATCCTTTGTATTATTCATGGCAGTGTGAGAAGCTATATAACTTTAGAATGAATATATACATTAATATACTTCGTATACAGGAAAGGAGCAGTCATTTCTGCTCATTTTTCTTAGTTCTTTGTTTTGACTAAATCTACAGATTTCAATACATGCAAAAATAAAACATGAGCAGTAAAGCCAACTTTTATCTGTTTAAAACAAAAAGTAACTTCATGAGACATGAGGGTTTTCGGACAATATACTGAATAATGCTTCTCACTTGATATCTGGGGTTTCTAAGAAAGAATGGGCAGCCCTTTAGAGAGCAGACCCAGCATGCTGGAATAATTCACTAAGGGCCAGAACATGACCCAGGAGGGTGGAGTTCAGTTCTTTTCTGTTTTTCCCAAAATTACACCTGTGCTCTGAGCCTAATCATTCTTTCTGTCTGACTTTCTTCATCTGTCATTTGGGGACACTTATAGCCATCTTTTCTTGGGCAAGATTTTTTAAACCTTTCCTTAAAAGACAATGCTCATCCCTCTTGTTAATAATCCTGTCTCATTCTTGCAGCCCAGCACTCAAATGGACAAAATGATCCAACCTTGCTTGACATTACTGTAACCCTATGAGCCGGTCTGCTTGCTTTTATGTCTGACCTTCATGGCCTCTGATACCTGATGAAACTCAGCCTTTTGACAACCGGACCAGGGTCATTTAGTCCAGCACAAAAGTGGGCCCTGCAGACATGACACTCTGCAGGCTCTTTGACTGATCCAGCTGGGGTGGGTCCAGCTTCCTTTTGTGCCAGATGGAAAATGAAATCTGCTGTCCCAGGTCTAGGGCAGCTCAGCATGAGGGAGGGATGAGCAGTTTTCCTATCTTTCCCTAAATTCATATTTAGTCTGAACAGCTGCATTCAAGCCTTTATTATCCAGCACTAACTATGAACATTTCCTAAGCCTCTTGGCTTTGAACACTTGAAATGTAATGGAAACTTTATAATTTTAGGTCTGCTTGGCTGAAATCTACTTTTCTGAGAGAAAAGAGTATGGTTGTCTTTGGGGTGATTTCACCTCCACCAAATCTTGTCATGCCCACACAAGATTTGGGATGGAACTTGAAGGGAGAATCCTGCTTTCTGTGCTCCATCAGCATGAGAAGTACAGATCTCAATGGCAGCAGCCTGTGCTTAAAAATCTCCTGGGCCCCATTGCTATTTTCATTTTACTATAGATTGAAATGGTTGTAGTGCAGAAAACAATAGTCAGATAATACCATAATCCTCTTGGCTCCCACACGTGCGCACTCACAGACCCATGTCTCCCATCCTTATATGGTGGGTAAACAAAGGACCTCATGCTCTGCTGCCTATCCCTGAGGTATTAAAAGCAAATGTATATACTAGAATATTCCTGGAGATTAAGTTATTTGAAAGGCATTTCATTTTGTAATCATGCAAATGCATCTGCTCTTGTTTTCCAGGCTGGTAACCAGATCTCAAACTGCCAATAAATCACCCTCTTCCCTTTCTTCTTCGACACTGCAGCAGTCTCCCTTACCCCCTTGCTCTTTGATGCATAAGATGGGATGGCTAAGTAATAAGGCATTGGGAATCCACAGCTAGCAGGGTCATTTTTCACTCATTGTTCTGCTGTGCTGCTCTGGCTTTTCCTGACTTGACTTGGTTAAGGAAGGGGGAGGGAGAAGGGTTGATGGGAAGGTCAGTCTATTGTGTTGCCTCTAGAGTCTGTGTTTGCCCTTCCTAAGCCTGTTTACACTCCAAATCACTCAGACACACCACACATTCTTCTTCCATAAAATCTAGTTTTAAGCAGCAATCTTGGCCACTGGGGAGACAACACCAAGTAATTCTAAGAGTTCAATAGGTAAAGGGACTAATGGCTGGGGCTTTTAAATAAGACAGCCCAGCAGAAGATAGTTTTATTATTAGTGGTGATCATCTAAAGTGAATAATCCAGCCTCTTTTATTAAAGATAGATTATGAATATTACACATAATATGAAGAAGCGTTTTTTTTTTTCATTAATAAACTTCCCATGGGTTATGGTCGTTTCTGGTTTACTAAGTAGAAATGGATATTTTAAATGCTGAACCTACCTTTACATGAATAAATAATAAAAGAGAGAGAATTAAATGCTACAATGGATAATTAGAATTCACTAGAATGAGCTCAGTATTTAAGGACACAATAGTATATTACACCCAGAGATAGAATTAGTCATTCATGGCACATATCTACTTATTTGCAGATCTGAAAATTAGGATTGCTACACAGTTCCTAATTTTTACATTAAACAAATGTGATTTAAAGTCTTTAAGTTCATCTCAGGCCCCAGCATTTGAAAACATTAATTGAGCTGGCTTAAAAGTGTGGCATGCGTAAAACTTGATCATAATGAAGATTGAAGCACAATCTTTTTTTTTTCTGTTTCAAATGTTATTTTATTGCAAGATGGTATAACTCGTTACAATTTTAAACCATAACTTGGTAATTTCTGTCAGGCAGCAAGTTGCTGCAAATTACTAATTCAAAAGTGATCACCAGACAACTCCATATATACAGCAAGGATCAGAAATACCTGACTGGCCAATAGTGTTAAGTCACTAAATCAATCTTGATCATTTTTCAGGAAAGGTACCCTGTAATTTCAATAGACAGCAATACAGGAAGAGTTCTTCACATAGACTAGTTCCCATTTAAGTTAACTCTCTCTGGCCATCTCAACTGAGATAGATACATTCACATAACTGGCTGAGCTTGAGCCTTCTTTGCAAGCAGCTTTAGATCCGAAATGCACTTGGCAATGGTCTCCTTTTCCTGCTGTGCAGAAATGCTCTCCACCACATTCTTCTCCACCCAGTTCATCATGTGCTCTTCTTCCTTGTGACGCAGCATGTCCTGTACAGAAATATGGTAGTCCAGGCAATTCTTTACCTCCCTATATGCTCTATATAGCCGTTCCCGGTAGGTGACTTCATAGGCCAAGGCAATATTATTCCTCTGAACATCAAAGAGGTAGTGGCGCTTCTGAACCAGTGCCTGCTGTGCCTTCTCCATGTCAACTGCATCCTGGATCTGTTTTATGCTTGCTTGCTTGACTTCTTCCAGTTGAGCGACTTTTTCCTCATTAAGTTTATCAAGAAATTCTCCAATAGAAGCACCATATTTCTTAACCACATAGACAATCAACCCTACTACTGTTATGGTAGAGAAGGTCTCTGGGGTAATCACATATATTTCTTTGGAGAGAAAATACAAGCTGAGCCCAGTTCCAAGCACGTAGGGTCCTGTTATACCAGTTTTAGGGTAAAGGAACTGGAAAAATTCTTCAGGGATCAGCCCTAGACGTACTTTTCCTCCATATTCAGGAAGAGATGGTACAGGGGCAAGACGTGGCTGTCCAGTGTGAAAGACCTTTGTTGCCTGCAATACCCCTGGTCCCAGGACAGCAGCGTTTTTCAGACATGGGGCCACTGTGGCGGCGGCAGAAAGTACCACCCGGGACAGCATGGTCTGCAAACGCCCAGACAGAGGTCTTCGCGTCCCTTTGACCCCAACCCGAGACTGTCAGGGCATGAGCAAGATGGCCGCTCACATGAAGCACAATCTTTTATCATAGATAGATGTTAAGGAAATGTAAGGTGTTTGAAATGATTGCTGTATTTAAAAATTGTTAATTACAGGTAGCTAGAGATTATTAGGCAAAATATCACTCAGAAGCAAAAGAAATCATTATGTTTCCAAAACAAATTTCTTTAATTGGGTAAACTGTACAATCTCTATGATTTTATTGTAAAATAATCCACAATTTGACAATTTTATGGATCATTAATTTAGTCTAATGTCTCCAGGGTCATGCAGGCCTGTTGAGTAATACTTCAGCTCCCGATCTACCCAGAATTCACTGGCATGTGGCGGGGTGAGGTCATCAGAAGTCAAAGCTCCAGATCTAGCCCCCTCCTTGTACTGTAACCACAGGAGAACTGATGACCTCTGCATACCGAAAGGTGGGTTTCCTTTCTGATGATCATTTAGTCAATATCAGGCACATGTCTTTATTAAAAGGTTTTTTTTTCTCTTATCTATTATGTGACTTAAAGTGATATTGGATTTTGATTAATTATTCCATGTTTTACATGGCCTCTTTGTTTCTGAAAAGGCAAGATTGCCCATGTCCTTTGTTTCTGAAAAGGCAAGATTGCCCATGTCCTTTAATTAATAATTAAACGTGTTTCTTCAAACAATGATCTAAATTCTGATTTTTTTTCTTTTTTTGTTTGGTAGGATTTTTTTAAAAGACTTATTTGTTTTATGCATATGCATATGGGTGCCTGAGTTACGTATTTGCGTAACAACTTTGGATGCCAGAAGAGGAAATCAGACCTTCTTGAATTGGAGTTACACGGGGAATTACAAGTGCTACATGGGGCTCTTTCTGTTCCTTACAATTCGATCTTACATCAGTGTCACCTATGCCTTATTTCACTCACCAATATGTGAACAATAAGGCAAAAGCCTGAACTGAATCATTATTCCGATTACCTGTACTGGGATCATTAAGTATTTTCGTATTCTTAGAAGAATATATGGAATCATAATGAATGAATGATATCTACTAACTACTTCTCCTTGCTATAAGCAATATTTTATGTCCAGTCCTTAGCCAGAGTATGTGACAGAGTACTCTTATCATCAGAGGACACAGTGGGAAAGGTATAGCACAGGCTTCACCAAAGAGTTTTAACTACAGCATTAAGTTTCAGAAACTATGCTTGCTCACTGGGAAGCTGATTCCATGGGGAGAATCTTTTATGGAATTTCACTGGGTCAACATGATAGGTTTGAAGTCCCTGATCTGCAGTTTTTATAACAATGTGGCCAATTTAAATGTATACAATGATCCCCACCCTTTTGAGTTTTTTTTTTTCCTCCTTGTGAGTGCCTCACCAGAAAAGAGATTTTCTGCAGATGTGAAGGATGTTTAAGAAGAGAAGGGTGGTATCCTCACACTCTTCAGAGACAATAGGAATGACAGGACATTGGTGAACAGGGTAGAATTTGTTTCCTTTTCTTTAATCAGGGACTATCCTGTCCTGATTGCCCATGAGGTTCCTCTGACCACACTCAGAAGACTTAGGAACTCCTTAGAGCTGTCCTGAGACCCTACAATACTTAGGTATTAGAAGTACAACTGTGAATTTGGTATGTAACATTTTGTTTGTGCTCATACCTAATAACTTTTGCTTAAACTTTACCATAGAAATGAAGATGAGGCATGCAATCATAAATCAAAGAAGTTTTGCACTTTTAAGGCATAGGTCCTAGGCATAGATGAAAGTAAAAAATTAGTTCCCTGTTCCCTCAGTAGACCCAGTTCCTCAGACATGTCCCACCGCCACCAGTCCAAGCCTCCTGTGGAGCCCACACACCATATGCCCCTGGTCTCCCTCCCCCCCAAACTCTTCTCAGTGTCCAGCCACCAATACAGGTGGACATCCCCTGCTCAACCAAGGGTCATGCCTGAAAGAAGACAAGGTGGCCTCTCACAGACCTTCCCCCTCTCTATCTGTTCTCCCAGTGCCCAGCAGACCCATTCCTCAGGCTTGTCCATAGTGCTGCAACAGAATACCAGCTGCAGCCTCCCTTCCCCTCTGTCCACACCTCCTGTGGATCCCACTGACTATTCCCTCTTGACCCCCCTCCTTCTACTCATCTCTGTATTCTAGCCTCTAACACCAGAAGGTATTCCATATGAATACACCAGCAGAGGAGGCCAGTAAAAGAGACCACACACAGCCATCACACTCTGAAAATCCAGAGAGAAAACAGAAACCAAGGAACAAAACACTCACCTGTAGTTGGTTGTTTTTTTCTCTTTGTTCTTTTAGGGGCCTGTCACCCAGCTCCCAAATAAATCACATGAACTCTTATTATTATTTATAAATGTCTAGCCTTAGCTTGGCTTGTTTCTTGCCAGCTTTTCTTAAATTATCCCAATTACCTTTTGCCTCTGGGCTTTTACCTTTCTCTGTTTCTGTATATCTTTTCTTTCCTTTTTATTCAATGTCTGGCTGTGTGGCTAGGAAGGTGGCCCCTGGAGTCCTCCTCTCCTCCTTTTCTAGTTCCTTGACCTTTCCTCCCAGATTTCTCCTCCTATTAATTCTCTGCACCTGCCAGCCCTGCCTATCCTTTCTCCATCTTTACTATTGGCCATTCAGCTCTTTATTAGACCAATCAGGTGTTTTAGAGAAGCAAAGTAACACAGCCTCACAGAGTGAAACAAATGCAACATAAAAGAATGCAACATATCTTTGCATCGTTAAAACAAATGTTCCACAGCATAAACAAATTTGTAACACATCTTAAAATGATACTCCACAACACCCACCCAAAAAGATAAACCCAAAAATCAGCACCTAGACCTATAATCACATCAAACTCAGATGCCTAGATGCAAACACAAGAACACAATCACTAACAACCAGGAAGACAACATCTCTCCACCAGAGGCCAGCTAACAGGCACAACAGAACCTAAATATACTAACATAGCTGACACACAAGAAAAAGACCTTAAAACCAACTAAATGAAGGTGGATAGAGGTCTTTAAAGAGGAAATGAATAAATTCCTTAAAGAAATCCAGGAAAACACAAACAATTGGAGGAAATTAGTAAATTCATTAAAGAAGCCAAGAAAAAACAAACAGTTGAAGGAAATGAGTAATACTGTTCAAGACCTAAAAATGGAAATAGAAACAATAAAGAAAATACAAACTGAGGGAATTCTGGAAATTAAAAATTTAAGAATTCAAATAGAAACTACAGAGGTAAGATTCAACAATGGAATAGAAGAGATGGAAGAGAGAATTACAAGCATTGAATATAAAATAGAAGAAATGGATACATCACTCAAAAAAAAAAGGTTAAATCTAAAAAAAATCCTGAAACAACACATCCAAGAAATCTGAGACACTCTGAAAACAACGAACAATAATAGGAATAAAGGAAGGAGAAGAATACCAGCTCAAAGGTCCAGAAAATATTTTCAATATTATAGAAGAAAATTTCCCTAGCATAAAGAAGGCCATGTCTATAAAAATGCAAGAAGCATACAGAACAGCAGGTAGATTGGATTAGAAAAGAAAGTCCCCTTGTCACATAATAATCAAAACACAACATACCAAACAAAGACATTAAAAGCTGCAATGCATAAAAGGTTAAGTAACATATAAAGGCAGATCTAGTAGAATTACATAAGACTTTTCAATAGAGATTCTAAGAGCCAGAAGGGCTTGGACAGAAGTGCTGCAGAATCAAAGAGACCACAGATGCAAGGCCATATTACTATACCCAGCAAAGCTTTCAATCATCATAGGTGGAGAAAATAAGATAGTCCATAATAAAGTCAAATTCAAACAATATCTATCTACAAACCCAGCCCTACAGAAGGCACTAGAAGGAAAACTCCAACCCAAGTAAGTTAACCACACCACGAAAACACAAGAAATAAACAATTCCAAGCAAGCAAAACCAAAAGAAAGAAAGCATGAGCCAAAAGCATCTACACACACACACACACACACACACACACACACACACATGCAGGCACACACATATGCGCACTACCACCACCACCATTACCACCCACACCATCACTAACAATAACAACATCACCACTAACAACAACAACAAAATGACAGCAATTATTGGTCATTGATATCTCTCAATATCAATAGTCTCTTTTCTCCAATAAGAAGACACAGACTAACTGAATGGATGTGAAAACATGATCCATCCTTCTGATGTTTCCAAGAAACATACCTCATTATAAAATATAGACATTACCTCAGGGTAAAATGTTGGAAAAAGATATTCCAAGCAAACAGACCTAGGAAGCAAGCTGGTATAGTCATTTTAATATCTAACAAAATAGACTTCGAACCAAAACTAATCAAAAGAGATAGGGAGGGACACTATATACTCATAAAAGAAAAAATACACCAAGATGATGTTTCAGTTCTTAATATCTATGCCCAAAACACAAGGGCACCCACATTTTAAAAAGAACACTGCTACAGCTTACATCACATATTGACCCTCACACACTGATAGTGGGAGACTTCAATAACCTACTCTCACCAACGGACAGGTCCTCCAGAGAAAAACTAAACAGAGGAATACTGGTTCTAACAAATGCTATAAACCAAAGGGACCTAAGAGATATTTACAGAACATTTTACCCTAACATAAAAAAATATACCTTCTTCTCTACACCTCATGGAACTTTCTCCAAAACTGACCATTGTAGTGGGTAGCCACTACAGACTATAATCAAGCATAAAACAAGTTTCAACAGATACAAGAAAACTGAAATAACTCCCTGCATCCTATCAGATCACCATGGATTAAAGCTGGATATCAACAGAAACAAAAGAAAACTTACAAACTCATGTAAACTGAACAGCTCTCTATTTAATGAAAAATGGGTCAAGACAAATAAAAAGGAAATTAAAGACTTCCTAGAATTCAATGAAAAAGAATATACAATATACCCAAACTTATGGGACACAAGGAAAGTGTTACTATGAGGAAAGTTCATAGCACTAAGATTGCATACTAGTAACTTAACATATGAAAGCTCTAGAATCTCTTCCCCCAAAAGCACACCCAAGATGAGTATATAGCACAAAATAATAATAATAATCAAACTGAGAGGTGAAAATAATAAAATAAACAAAACTAACTAAAAGATGGTGAGATAATATCCAAATTAACAAAATCAGAAACAAAAGGGGGACATAGCAACAGACACAGAGAAATCCAGAGAATCATAAGAACATATTTTAAAAACCTGTACTCTGGCCACTTGGCCCAGGTGGATGAAAGATGCCCACAGGCAAACCAGCATCTTCACAGTGCAGGCTGAGTGAAGCATCTGCAGTCCCACAGGGCACTGGGCAGGTAGGCGTGATTATGATGAACAAATACATGGTGGAGAAATGGGAGAGGAAGAGAAGCAGTATGGTCCATGTGCTGTGGAAAGAGGCAGAACTGAAGAAGCAAAAGTGTTTAGGAAGAAGTTGATGTACCAGGATACTGTGAAGGGCCATATCTGGGTCCATGGCCTATTGTACCTGGGGTCTGTGTTGACATCCATGACCCATGTTGCTACCAAAGGCCCCAAGGATGCCCAGGGTCTGTTCCACTACCTGTGGCCATGTTGATGTCCAAGAGCCTTGCCACCATCAGAGCCATACTGATCTGAGTGGCCTGTGCTGCCACCCAGAGCCATGATGACATCTGGGCCTGAGTTGATACCAAGAGCCATATCTGGGTTTATGGCCCTATAGCAGCCAGAGTCTGTATTGATATCTGTGGCCCATGTTGCCACCGAAGGCCACATAGATGCCCTGGATCTAGTTCTCATACTGTGGCTATGTTGGTGTTCAAGAGCAAGCTACCACTGGAGCCATGCTGATCTGAGTGGCCTGCTCTGTCACTCACAGCCATGGAGTTGTCCAGGCTCAAGTTGCTGCTGAGGGTCATATCTGGGACAGTTACCCTATAGCAGCCAGGGTATGAGTTGATATCCATGGCTCCTGTTACCACCCCACTGAAGGCCATGCAGATGCCCATGGCCTATTCAGTCACCTGGGACTATGTTGGTGCCTGAGGGCCATGCTGCTGCCAGGGCCATACTGATCTGGATGGCCTGCACTGCCACCAGGGCTATGGTGACATCTAGGCCCGAGCTGCTGCAGATGGCCATGTCTGGGTCTGTGGTCTTGATGCAGCTGGAGTCTGTGTTGATGTCCACGCCCTATGTTACCACAAGGGGCCATAGGAACCATGTGTGCTGAAATTCAAGGGACTTGCTGAGTTGGCCCTACCCTTCACTGACCCTGGGATAGCTAGCGCTGCTGCTAGCTGGACACTGCAGCAGGAGAGTTGGCCATGCCCTTCATGGGAGAGGGGGGGTTGTCCCAGCTACCTTGACTGACCACCTTAGCCCACATCCTGGGCTTTGGGCTAGCCCACCTTAACATCTACACCATCTAAGACCTGCTAAAGTACATGAAGGGACAAAAATCGAACATTCCTTCATGGTAAAAGTCTTGGATATATTAGGGATACAAGGGATATATCTAAATATGATAAAGTCAATTTAAAGCAAGCCTATAGCTAACATCAAATTAAATGGAGAGAAAATCAAATCAGTTCCACTGCAATCAGGAATAAGACCAGGCTGTCCACTCTCTCCATATCTGTTCAATATAGTAATTGGAGTTATAGCTAGGGCAATAAAACAACTGAAGGAGATCAAGGGGATATAAATAGGAAATGAAGAAATCAAAGTATCATTATTTGAAGATAATATGATATTATATATAAGTGACCCTAAAAATTCTACCAGGGAACTTACATAGTTGATTAACACTTTCAGCAAAGTGGTTGGATACAAGATTAACTCATAAAAACAAACAAACAAAAAATTCAGTAGCCTCCTCTTTATAAAAATGACAAATGGACTGAGAAAGAAATCAGGGGAAAAAAAACACCATTCACAATGGCCTTAAATAATATAAAATATCTTGGAGTAACTGTAACCAAGCAAGTGAAAGACTTGCAAGATAAAAACTTCAAGTCTATGAAGGAAGAAACTGAAGAAGCTGTAAGAAGATCAAAAGATCTTCCATGCTCCTGGATCAGTAGGATTAATAGTAAAATGACCATCATACCAAAAGCAATCTACAGATTCAATGCAATCTACATCAAAATTTCCACACAATTTTTTTCACACCCTGAAAGGACAATTCTCAACTTCATATGGAGATCAAAAGCCCCAAGTTAGCTAAAATAATGCTGAACAATAAAAGAACTGCTGGAGGTATCACCATACTCAATTTCAAGTTGTATCACATAGCTATAATAATAAATACTGGATGGTACTGGCATAAAAACAGACAAGTTGATCAATGGAATCAAATTGAAGACCCTGACATAAATTCACACAACTGATTTTCTATAAAGAAAGCAGAACTACACACGGAAAAAAAAGGAGCATCTCCAACAAAAGGTTCTGGTTTAACTGGGTGTCTGTATATAGAAAAATGTAAATAGATCCATACTAATCACCCCAAACAAAACTGAAGTCCAAGTAGATCAAAGACCTAAACATAAAATCAAATATACTGAACCTGATAGAAGAGAAAGTGAGGAAATAGCCTTGAATACCTTGACATAGGAAACAACTTTCTGAAAAGAACAATAGCATAGGTACTAAAATCAACAACTAATAAATGGGATCTCATGAAACAGAAAAGCTTCTGTAAGGCAAAAATACACTGTCAATTGGACAAAACAGCAGTGTACAGAATAAGAAAAGATTTTTACCAATTCCACATCTGATTGAGGACTAATATCCAAATTATATAAAGAACTCAAGAAACCAGATATCAAAAAACCAAATAATGTAATGAAAAATGGGGTACAGATCTAAACTGAGAACTCTCAATAGAGGAATCTCTAATGGCCGAGAAATACCTAAATGTTCAACATCCGTAACCATGGGGGAAATGCAAATCAAAACTACTTTGAGATTCCATCTTACACCTTTCAGAATGTCTAAGATCAGTAACATAAGGAATAGCTCATGAAAGTGATGATGCGGAGTGAGGGGAACACTCCTCCATTGCTGGTAGGAGTGCAAATTGTACAGCTTTTATGGAAATCAATGTCAGTTCCTCAGAAAATTTGGGAATCAACCTACTTTAAGACCCAACTACATCACTCTTGGGGGTATACTCAAAGGACACTCCATCCTACCACAAGGACTCTTGCTCAGTTATGTTCATTATGGCATTATTCATAATAGTTAGAAACTGGAAACAATCTAGATGTCCCTCAACTGAAAAGTGGATGGTGTGATTGTGCCAAATTTACACAATGGAGTATCACTCAGCTGTTTAAAAAAATGACATCATGAAATTTGCAGGCAAATGGATGCAACAAGAAAAAAATTATACCGAGTCAAGTAGCCCATACCCAGAAAGACAAATATGGTATGTGTTCACTTATAAGTGGATATTAGCTGTTAAGTAAATGATAAGCTACAATGTGTGGACCCAAAGAGGTTAGGTAAAGAGGATGGCTCTAGTGGGACACATGGATCTCCTAGGGAAAGGGAAATAGAGTAGATTTTGTGGTGGACTCAGGGCAGGTGGGGACTAGAGCAGAAGGGATCGAGTTGGGGGTATGGGATGGAGGGAGTGAGTGTGGGAGAGATGGCAGGAAATTGGCAGGGCATTTAGGGAACTGTGTTGGAAACCTAGTGCAGTGGAAATTTCCTGGAATCATAAGGGTGATCCTAGTGAGGACTCCTAGTAATTCAGGATATGGAGTCTGAGTTACCATCTCTTGGAGCCAAAAGGAGGCTCCAAGTGGTGGGACTGGGTTGCATTTGGTTGAGTTGCTGGCCAGATGGATCCCATAGAGATCCTCCAACAACCCAGGCTGATGCTAGGACAGGGGACTGCTCTATGCAGTCTGACTTAAACTGGGGTCTATTCCACAAGGGGGAGCCCATATCTGACACCGCTTGGGTGGTCAGGAACTGAAGATTTGAATAACCCAGAGACCTAGGATAGAACCAAACATGACTGGTTTAAAAAAATCAGTGAAATGGTTCCTAATGATGTTCTGCTATATTCACAGATCATTGCCTCGTCCTGTCAGCCCCAAAAGACTTCCTCCAGCAGCAGATGGGAGAGGATGCAGAAATCCACAGCCAAACATTGTCAGAAGAGAGAATCTAAATCACAGGTCTCCACAAGGTCCCTTCCCTCAGAGTTTGAGGAATCCCTTGGAAAAGGGGGAAGAAAGATTGTAGGAGTCACAGATGATGGAGTATACCAGGAGAATATGGCCTGTTCACTGAATCAACTAAGGAGGGCTCACAGAGTCTTAAGTGGCAAGCACTGGGCTTGCAGGGATCTTCCCCAGGTCCTCTGTGTATACGTTGAGGCTGTTAGCTTAGTGCTTTTGTGGGACTCCTAACTGTGGGAGCAGGTCTGTCTTTCACTTTTTTGCCTCCTCTTGAGACTCCTTTCTTCCTACTGGGTTGCCTTGTCCAGCCTCAGTATGAGGACTTATGCCTAGTCTTATTGTGTGTGTGTGTGTGTGTGTGTGTGTGTGTGTGTGTGTGTGTGTGTGTGTGGTGTTTGGTTGTTGTCTCTTGCAGGCCTATTTTTTTCTGAAGGGAGAAAGAGGAGGGGTGGATCTTAGAGAGAGAAGAGGCTGAGGGGGAGCTGTGAGGAATGGAGAGAGGGGAAAGAAATTGTGTTTAGGATGTATAGTATGAGAGAAGAATCTATTTTCAATTAAAATTAAAGTAAAAATCAGAGCTGAGGAGATGTAAGAGTGCTTCCTGAATAAGCATGGGATATGAGTTCTATTCCCCAGAACCTGCATACAAGAGTGCATATATCATAAACTTCAGCCCTTAGATGTTGAACTGCTGCCTGAGGAGGTTCCCAGTCTCAGCAATTTGTTCAGTGTGGCTTTTCATACTCTATATCTCAGTTTCTCTATGAATTGAACAGAACTGATACGTGTGCAAACTTCAGGGAAAAGGTCTTAGTACCATTTTATTTTCTTTTATGACATTAATGACTTCAACAAGGTAAATGTTACATTCTAATGCATTGGGAAAGAGAGAAGCAGAATTTCAGATAATCAAGTGGGACTTCCTAATATGATGGTAATAAATTCACCTGAGTGCCCATCACCAGGCTTTCCTAAAAACACAGCTTTGATGGAAATGGCTCCAAAAAGATCCCGTCCCGTACTCCTACAAAACACTTTTTATATCATCAAATTGCGTGTTCACTGTTGAGATTTAAAAAGAGATTCCTTTCACCAACAGTTAAAATATTTACATTTCTAAAATGTTTAAGTGAAAATTTAATGAAACTTTCTAAGGCAGAACCTATACTGTGATGTAGATGAAAACAACCCTAACCTTATCTGCATCTTCCTACTCAGCTCCCTTATTGCTTAAACAGAAATAATAGAAATAGCAGAGATGGTCAGAAGCATGAGTGAGGGAGAAGACTTCGGAGGAAGAAATAGCCTGAAGCAAACACACTCACCATTAAGGTTTCCTTATTTTCCTTCTCTCTCAAAATGCATTTATAGTCAGTTCTTACTAACTAAAATTAAGGTCAACAGTGAAAGGGTACTCTGTCACAATTATTGCAAGTATATGACTGTGTGCTTAGGGAGGCCAGTCAGTGCATACCAACCATACTGGCAAGCACATTACACCTTGGGTCCTCTTCAGAGCCCTACAGCAGCAAAGTCAGGAGGGAGCTTTGTGTAAACCGAGGAGCAAAAAACTGAATTCATTTCATTCCCTGCTTTGCCTTCAGTCACCTGCCTGTGCGTTTTAATCTCCCTTCCCCAGACATGGGAGTCATTAAAGCTTGCTTATTCTCTTTGTTCATTACTCTTCCTTGGGATATCTTGGTGATTTTCAAGAGTTCATACTGGTAATTGTTCCCACTCTCAGAAAGTGTTATGAGCTAATAAATGATGCCTGAAGCTGGCATTGTTCAGGGCCTACCAGATGCTCCCAGATCAGTAATATGAAGCCAGTGAGAGGACAATGAGAATGAAGAAGAGGTGGGAATTATAATGTAATCTTGTGACTGACGTCGTGGAAGAATTTGAGGACAAACAGAATGACAACTTCATTTTCAATTCTACTCAATCCAAAATCCAATGGATTTGTTTTCACATGCTGCATGGAGGATACAGTTTTATTATAGCTTTCTTAATGTTCAGGCTTTTGGTTAGAGATTCATTCCTTTTTGTATGCCTTGGGGTTTTGTTTGACCGGGAGTAAATGAAACTCAGAGCCCAAAGGCTCAGTTAAATTGAGCTTGAAAGTAGGACCCTATGACACTCTGGTGAGTGCTGGGTAAGAAGAATCTGTGTTTTGCTTCAGCATAATTCTCTCTCTCTGCTTTGCTTTCAGAATTAAAAAATAAACATAGAAAAATATAAACCATTATACATATTGCCTCCTTAAAAACTCAAACACTTTAACAACTGACTGAATGATTCAGATTAAATTAACATTGCTTGTGGAGCGTACTTATCAATTCCACTGTCTTTATGGCAGGGAGATGCTCTCTACACCACACTGACATCTAGCTGGCCAACACAAAGATGTCACAGTTGCTGCCGATAATCATCAGCCCTGTGGCAGCCTGCATCATTGACCACAAAACCATAGCTTCAAGGGAAATGAATGAAGCATGCCTCCTTGTTTTTTGCCTTCATGACCCATTCTAGACTCAACCCATGGCTAGAGCAGTCCAAGAAAGTGCAAACTTCTGACAACTTCAGAAAAACTCATGCCAGACACATTTAAGACTTAAGGGAAATTCAATAGGTACCCCCAGCAACCCTTGCAATAGGTAGTCTTCCTGCTCTAGCATAGCCTTACAGCTGTAGAAAGTCTTCTAATTAAGATACAGATACAAATGGCAAGGGTGGTTTCATTGTAAACCAAGGTTGGAGTTCATAAGAAACATTATAGAAAGAGACATTGGGGACTGGCTGGCATTTGCAAATTCCTCTCTGCTTATGGATTTCATTTCTGCATTATCATAAGCCTTGGTAATTTTATTTTGTATATCCCTTGAAGCTCTAAGACTGACAAGACTGTTTAGAGAGAAGCAATGGGAAACTCCCCACAATCCTTGAGCAGCTTCCTTGGCTGAATGTATTAAGACAGCATCTATCCTCACTGTAGTGATCTTATTCAGTAACATTGAGCAGCATGACAATAAATGCTTTTATTTCTTCTCTTTTAGTTTAGAGATTTCCTTTGTAGTAAACATTTTCTGTAGATATCACATAGATTTTTCTTAATGTATCTTTTCTAGGGAAAAATCAAGAAAATTGAGTAAATCAATATGTTTTTGCATCCACTTGGCATTTTAAATTCCAACAAAGGAAATAAGTACACTTTCAAATATTTATTTGGCTCAGAACATTTACTTTTATCACAGGAGCATATCATCTTTCTACTATTCTTTCCTCTGTGTAAGTGTATGAGAGAGTGTGTATGTTTATGTGTGTGTTTGCATGATGGGTACACGAATGTAGGGGCCAGAGGCTGATCTTGTATGTCTTCCTCAATTGCTTATCCAGGTTTATTATTTTTCCTCTATTTTTATATTTATTTCTTTTATGCATTTTTTTTCAATTGTACAGACTTGGAATTCTTGCACAATGTTGAACAGAGTGGGTAACAGGCCTGGGCTGACACAAGAACAGGGCCATCTACAGCTGGACTGAGGTAGGAGCAACTTCTACTTAATCCCAATATATCATGTAACAAAACATTTTTTTAATTTTTTGTTTTATTTTAATTTTTGTTCATTTTTCTACTTTTATTGATTCTTTTCAGATTTCACATCATGCATCCCAATTCCACTCATCTCCTCCCATCACCCTGCATCTGTCCTCTGCCCTTGCAACCTCCCCTGCAAAATTCAAAAGAAAAACCAAAAACCAACCAAACAAAAACAGTAAAAAAAAAAAAAAAAAAAAATCAGTGTGGCACATTGTAGTGTGACACTGTTAACCCTTTAGTTCTTTCATCTTTACCTGCAAGTATTCATTGCTATAGGTCACTGGTCTGACTCAAGGCCTCTGGCATCTGCTACACATCAACATTGGGCTCTCATTGGGGCTCCTCTTGGATATCCTGTTGTTGCCCTGTGTTGTGGGAATCCTACAGTTTTGGATCTGCAGGTTCATCCCCTTCACATACCAACTGTTCATAGATCAGGTGGCTCCTCGTTGAGTCCTGCCTGTGCCAGCCGAATGGTATGACAGGGAGCTGTTGCTCCCAGGTTTACTTTTTAAGACAGGGTCTTTAACTGAACCTGCAGCCTCACCGTTTAGCTAGAATGAATGGTCAGTAAGGCCCAAGGAGCCTCCAGGCTTTGCCTCTATACCTCCGTAGGCATGAACAACCACCTCTGACTTTAAATGCGTTCTCTGTTTTTCCTTCTCTTCATATCAGAATCCATCCTTTGATTCCTAGTTTTATCATAAAATTAGGCCCTTTTACTAAGAATAGCATGGGACAGGGAAATACTGAAGAGATGGCTCAGTCAATAAACACTTGCCATGCAAATATGATGGCCTAAATTTAGTCTTAGTGACTTACTAATATCTGATAGCTATTGGGCTACTGTATTCGTTAATTTCTGCTGCCATGATAGACTACTCAGACAAAGAACACCTTAGGAAAGAAAGTTTATTTTGGCTTACCCTTCCAGAAGGGATAGAGCCCATTCAGCAGAGAGGACAGGACAGCAAACTTGAGGTCCATCTGGCAGCAAGGAAGTTGACCGATCACATTTCATTCACACCCAGAGAGCAGAGAGAGAGTAGGTTGCAAAGATGAGCTGTAAAACCTCCAGGTCCACCCCCAGTGACACCCGTCCTCCGGGAAAGCTCCGTGGTAAATCTGATCGAAGCAATGTGACCTCAGAGACCATATATTTCAGGTGACAGGATGTAGATCGGTTGGCATAATGGAAGCATGATTCAATTAGTAGCACCATATAATCTGGGCATTGTGGAACATGCCTATAATCCACAAAATAGAGAGGTGGAGGCAAGTGAATTGATCAGAAGTTCAAGGTTATCCTCAGCTATATATAGCACGTGCGCGCGCGCACGCACACACACACACACACACACACTTTATATTAAATGTACTAGGGTGTTCAAAATTCTATTGATTCTTTATGAACTGATTAGTCTCTCAAGATTTTTCCTTTAAGAGACTATCTACTACTTACTGATTGACAAAAGTTGTGAATCTCAGTTGTTCAATTATCAACTTGCAGAGATCTGGAATATTCTGAGAGTAGGGCCTCTTCACATGACTGTCACCGATTGTCTTGATGAGGTTAATTGAGGTGGGAAGACTCACTCACGATTAGTGGCCCCATTCTCTGGGATAGGATCCTGAACTGTATATAAAAGAAGAAAATGAGCTGCACACATTGCTCTCTCTTTCTGACTGTGATTGCACTGTGACTAGCTTACTCAAGCCCTTGCTGCTCTGACTTTTCCATTATGAATGGTGAATAGTGAGGCAAAATAGACCTTGTCTCCTCTAAGCTGATTTTGTCAGGGTGTTTTATCAAGGCTACAGGAAAAAGTAATGAAGACAAAAGCAATGCACATTATTTCAATTTGTCTTAAGTTCCTTCTGCAGTTTCTTTCCAGGATGGTAGGGGTGAAGAATGGATAAGGAAAATATATTACAGCTACATGATAGAATATTAATCACTGGCAAAAATGAATGAAATACTGATAAACATTACAGGAATAAATCTTGAGAATATTATATATATGTATATTGCTACCACCAGCAACTGCTACTTATTGTATTATTCCATTTATATAAAGTGCTCAAATACACAGAGACGGAAAGTAGATTATCAGTTGGCAAGGGTCGTGGACAAGCAATTATAATTGATTACTAATAAGTAAGGATTTCTTTGGTCAAGGGTAAGTGGGCTTGGTTAGGGGATAGCTTGTTGATAGGTCTTTGACCTAATCTTTACCTCAAAAGTGAGTTTGGGTATCAACCTGAACAAAAGGGCATATCATTCCTCTTTGACCTCATGCAATGGAAGTCCTTGGAGAAACAGTTTTCCTAATTCACAGCAGTCTTTTCTAGAGATAAATATTCCCAAGTCATTGTTAAACAGTTCTAACAGGCTACTCAGCTTAGACCTTTTATAAAGTTCTTTAAGGCTTTGGTATTTAATGTGTAGTGCCAGGATCACACAGCCACCTCCTGGGAGCATGTTGAAGATATACATTCCTGGCCTCACTTAGACCTAATGAGTCTGTGTGATCCATGATTAGGTCACTCTTCTGCTTGGCATAATGTGGACAGAATAGAAGACAAGATACAAATACCTAAAATCTAGTGCTGTCAAACGAGAGCTATGTAAAAACAGAACAAGTCACATAGAGCATGTAAGCTTCATTTTCCCCATCAGCCATTCTACTCATTAGCAGCTTCATCAGTTTGGTTCTGACCCTAAACTTCACCAGGGAAATGTGATATGGGCAACATTATAGGTGGCAGACATAAGAGTCATACATTACTGAAGATCACAGGCTTTGAAACTCTAATGTCAAAGAAGTTCCCAAGAGCACCAGGAAGGTGGCCGGAGCTCACTGTGGCTTGCTTCCCTAGGATTTATTGGCAAGTTTACTTGTGTGGATCTTCATGAATCTAGCACCTAACCAGAGGACCCATCTACTGAAGGTCTGAGACGGGAAAACAAGGTCAGCGATACAAGACTCAATACTCAAGAGCTAAGGAGAGTGATGAAGTGAGGGAAGGACTCATTGACCACATCTAATTTCCACAGGAGTTTTGAGGATGCTCAGTTCACCACTTTCTCCAGCCCTGGGGGCTTACAGGTAGGTTCAGGGACAGAAGGGGATTTTGCTATTGCCATCAAGACTCAGGAAACATTTCCAGCATGCACCGTGAAAAGAGCACTTCCTCTGGCTCTCTCACTCTGCTCACACTTCCTGACCGACATGAGTTTTGTTATAATAGTTTCTCTCTGTTGACAGAAATGTATTTGGCGACCTCAGGCAGCCTGCAGCAAGATCATGAGCCAAGACAAACGCACCCTTTGGCTCCTCCTAGCTTCAGATGATTGTGGTTTTTGACTATGAGCCCCGGCAGCCTTCATGATAATTACAGTTGTTATTTCAATTTATTGTTAAACTTTTGAAAATAAGTTCTTATGAAGATATATATTTCATGATAGGACAAGGGGTTAATTAATTTTCTAGACAGAAGAGAAAATGGAAAATGAGGTGTAATGTTGCCTGAGGCATAGTTCTGTGTAATGCAGAAGCCCCTGACTGGTAGGATAAACTTTCCCCTGTCTGGCTGCCTGAGTTGTTGTTTTCCAGGTTATTTGGACCCCGTGATCCCAGGAATGTGAAAAATACACCAGTGTGACCCAAAATCTACCAGTGATTTTCCCCACTTCGTTTTAATAATAGTCACTGCAGAGTAAAACAAAATTAATACACTACATATGGGCTCATTTTATTTTTTATCTTTTTTTATTATTTTCGCTATTATTTTGTTTTGATATTCCAATTCATTAAATATGACTGTGGACAGATAGCTAAGGAGAGAAAGGAACTTTCCTAGAATCTGCTTGACTACTTATGACTTCTTTCTCTTGAGTACTTTGAGATCTTTTTACCATTTCCCAGACTTCTCCCGACTGGAAGACTAGTGCTTGTGTAGGTTCTGGAAAATTCCATGAGGAAGAGGCCACTGTGTCCTATATCTAGCACTCCACAGCCCTACTCCTTCACCATTTGTTTCCAGCTGCAGTTTTACGACTTTCACTTAACACTTGTCACTGCCTGGGGTTGTTAAGGAGTTGCTACTCTGACCGAAAGGTGTTGTCACTTTCTCATCTCCCACATTTGCATATTCATTGGAACTGGCACATCATTCTGGGCTAAGGAACAGGAGATGGCACCAAAAGGGATGATAAGACAATGTGATAATATGCCTCTACCATTTTCCAGATGTGAAAAGAAGTAGCTCACAGTTCTGTTTCACATAGAACCTTGATTAAAACACAGAGACAGGAGTTGGCAAGCAGTTAGTTCTTGAGGCCATGAACCCCACAGTCAGATTTCTCCTCTTTTACTATGTGTCTGAGCTCATTTCCTAATTTAGAGAAGATGTCACAATTACCTCTTGTCATACACCACCCCACGGTGCCAAGATACAAGTTTGTTCATCTCTCTAAAGACAAAATTACAACAAATTTATTTGAATGAATCTACTTGTTTTATTTGCATTTGTGATTCTAAACATAGGCAATATTTACCCTATAAAACTGAATATGTATCTTGGTGAGTGTGGCAGAGGATACCAGCTGTCTATGTAACTAAGGGAGATAGAAGCAGAAGTCAGGACTTCCAAGGACATAGGCCATTTCAAGGTTTTTCTCCTTAGAGGATCATGGCAGAGGGAACTTCCTTTTCCTACCAACTCAGGTAAATGAGGCTACATCCAAACTGTAGATGTAATTCTGAATGGTTTTATTAAATAAGAAACACAGAGCCAAATGCAGAGTTAAAAGCCCCAGAGGTCAGAGAGCAGTAGCTAAGAGGTGAGACCAAGACTGCCTTTTTACCCCTTGCTGCCACTGCCATCCTTCCCCTGAGAAAGAGACCTACTTCCTGTGTGTCTGTCTTTTTATTGACTTTCTGTTCTGCCTTCTCATTGGTTGTAAATCCAACCACATAACCTCCTCGTCACTGCCTGTCTATACAGACCTCCAGGTCTCTATAGTTGGTATTGAGATTAAAGGCTTGTGTCTCCATGCTGGCTGGTGGAGTCCTTGAACGCACAAAGATCTGCCTGTCATGTGATCGGGATTAAGGGCATGTGCTACCACTGCCAGACTTCTGCTATGGCTTGCTATTAACTCTGACCCCCAGGTGCTTTTGTTTATTAACATACAAATAAAATCACATTTCAGCTCAAATAAAATATCACCATATTTCCCCTTTTCTATTCTAATAAAAAGAAAAAAGGAAAAAGGTTATGACTAATATAAGAAAAACTATATACAAAAAGTACAATAACTATATACAATATATAAAAGCAATAAATACCTAAACAATGTCTAGTCCATTTGCATTTGACAAACTCAGAGAAAATATTCCATTATCTATCCTATTTTGGTAAGTCCAAAATGTACCTGATTCACTTTCTATCCTAACTTATATTACTAACAGAACTATCTTATAATGTCTTTCAAATTTATACACTTATACCTCTTTAATGGTTTTCTTTCTAAAATTCTTAACAAGGAAATCTATAACTATCTAATCTTTAACTATAACTATAACTAATCTTCAACTCCCTCAGAGACCCAAGAAGGAAATAATATTATCTAAAAAAATAAAAACAGGAAGTGCATGCAAGCAGCTTCCAAAATAAATGTGCGTTGACAGAAACAGCCAGCTGCCTGGACAGTCACCTGAGGTTTCTCTGCAGCGTTGGGGTATCATCTTCAGCCTATAGGCTTAGCGTATCTGACAGACTCATTTGTGAAGTAGGATGTACACAAGGCCAACAGTTTGACCTCACATTTGGTGAGAGCAGTCCATGTACCAGGAAGACCTGAATTCCACTAGTGTCATGTCATGATTCAGGATTTTAAATTCTGGAAATTGTTGATTTTTTTTTAATTCAGCTGTCCATTCTTCTTGGGTGTGTGTGTGTGTGTGTGTGTGTGTGTGTGTGGCTTCATCTCAGCATCCCGTTCTTCTCTGCATCCCTCTATTAAATGCCAGTCTACCATTGAAAGGTTAGACTCTGTCAGCTTAATTACTCTTTCAAGAATAACTGTTTCAGCTGCTGTTCCACTGCATATCAGAAGCCATCAGTCCACTGCCGGTTCAGGTGCCTTCGAAGAAAAGGGCACTGTACCTTTTCCGGATTGCGAAGGCCACTTCAGGGATGGTGCCATATTATCCTGGCCTCAGAAGATGCCTTTTGATAAAGCCACAACCACACTTGTCTTGGCAAGAATCAGTAGTCCTTTGTTTCATGTCCTGTCTGTCCATTTTGTCCTGTTTGTCAGCAGTTGATTCAAGGATACTTTGTTGTCCAGTGGCTAACTTTTGCCACAATGAAAGTTAATTTCATATGCAGTTTCTTCAATGCCCATATTTTCTTTGAAGTAGATTATTACTGCCAGGAGCCAACATGCCTCATAGTCATAAAAAAGGCAAAAAATTTCTAAGTTATTAAAACATTTTAAATGCCATATTCTATATATCTCTGAAGGGTCTGAAGATGACCTATCTAAAATATATCTGCTTGATCTTGAAAACATACCTAATATGACTACAAGTTCAATGTCTAACTACTAACTTTCATTTCTTTATATCCTAAAGTTAGTAATAATAACATTCAAGGATCAGCAAATTGCATTACATTGTTAAATGAACAGTATAATTACAATATCTTGAACAAGATTACAAATATATGTATGGCATTTTCTAATAATATCAACCTCAATATATATAATTTGTATACAATATACAAAAGTCCAATCCAATGTAAAGTATTTAAAACTAGTAATTGTCTTTTAAAAGTAGATTCAATAATCTGTCTTTTTATCTATATGGTATCTATATCTTCTCTTTATTTTTTCCAAGTAGATTCAATAATCTACCCTCTATTCTATCATTTCTATGTATCTTTTTTTTAAACAAGAACCTTAAATCTAATCTCCTTTGCTTAGCCCTTTTCCTAAACCTTAACAACAACTTGTAACCAACCCTCCTAAACAATGAAATTTATCCAGACCCAAAACCCATTAAAAGACCAAAAAAAACCACCCGTCCCACACCACCTCTTTGGGAACGTGGGCATCGTGTTCTTAAAATTGCTTCCAGCTGGATATGGGCGAAGGTATCTTTATTCTGAAAAGAAAAATTTAGGGTTAATTGTCAAATTCTAGGAAAGGTAGCTATATCCTTTGTTGTCCAGTCTGTGCATAATGCCAAAGTTCAGGACTTATCTCGAGTCCTTGTTCAAGTAGTCTTTGAAACTGGATCATCTCAGCTAACCATCTCAAAATTGCTCTGAGCAGTTTGTAGTCCAAAGCTAATCTATAGATGATGTTTGTCAGCTTAGTGATATTATTATTGTCCACGTGGAATTGTTGTTGTTGTGGGGCCTCATCTTCTTCCTGGAGACTTCAAATTTGATGTTAAGCCTGGCCATGATTTCCCGCAGAAAACTGATAAAGACTCAAGTACAAAGACATGTATAGGCAGCTAATTGAATCCTTTTTTCTAGAATTAATTAGTACTCTATATGACCATTAATATCTTAATAAAGTTTAAAATATATATATATATATATATATATATATA
>CABHPP010140602.1:17018-76711 GCA_902168425.1 Peromyscus attwateri | reverse complement strand
GAGATTAGTAGTAATAGAATAATTCCTTAATTTGGTTTTTCTCCTGTCCCATATCAGAAGATGGCTCTTTCTTTTGGCATGATACAGCGATTTTGCATTTTCCTTTTAACAACATGCTTGGGTTTAAAGAAGGAGAGAGCCATTCTCCAACTCCAAAGCCAGCTTTAATTTTTAATTGAACTGGGACTACAAGAAGACCAATGGTGTTAAATTTCTTTAGAGAAGAGCAGAAACAAACATTTAGGAAGACTTATGAAATTTTATAGATGATATACCAATAGGCCATTTTACTCTTTTTCTTGGGACATTTTTTCTAGATGATTTGTCCTTTTTCTTCAGATGTCTCATTTGTCCAGTGTTCTTCAGATTCCTTAGCCTTCATTCTCCTAAAAGACAAAAACAAAAACTTTTCCCCAAGTTTCCCCCCAACCAATTTTGGAGAGGTTCCCTTTTGGTAAGTTATATCTGATTAAATGAAAAGGCATGTGTTAATGGTATAAGTTAGTTTAAATTGGATGGTCACGCTGGTTGCTGAACTATCACCTCTTCTAATTAAGAGGTCTCTCTTGTTCAAATTGAAACTTTATCAATTTTGATGGTATCCACAGCTTATCTTCTGTAGAAACAAAAGCAAAACCTCGTCCCCAGTGTAACACATATCCTGGTTTCCATTCTGAGGTCATCACATCCTTAAAGTATATAGGCTGATTTAATTCTGTAGCTTTTTCTATTATCCATGAGTCTTCTGCTTTATTAAAGTAGATGAATTAATAAATTTAAAAAAATATTCCATTTCTAAGGTCAGTTTGGTCTAACTAAATTTCATGTGAGTGACTCTAGCTTTGTCTAGTCTTCTGGGGAATGGTTCTGGAGGTTAATCCAAAGCCATCATCTCCAGGAATTGCTGTGTGGTTCCAAGTTTAGAAATGATGAAGAGAGAGGTCTGCAGATGCCTTCTCGCCACCAGCTAGGAGTTGCTGTTAGAGAGCAACACCTAGCTCCTGCCGAAGTGCTGCTTGCACCCACGGAGCCAGTGAAATCACCACAGCAGGTGTACAGGAGACATCTGCTGAGGACTCATGGCCACTCTCTGCTCTTCACAGGGTTATCCTGGAACACTGTTGTCATCACACCAGCTGTCGGTCTTTGAGATCCTCTTGAGAAACTATTCTGCTCTGTGAGCTTTCATACCTATTAGAAAAACAACCTTGACAGTACAGAGGTGCTCTGCTATAAGACATGCACATGCTAGTAAAGAAAACTGTAATTGGGTTGAAGATTTCTAGCAGGGAGACAAAATATACTACCAGTTAGAACACAGTGTAATTAGTGTTAGAATGGGAATGTGTGTGCCTGTGGGATGCTGCATTGGAATTCTGTTGAATTTTTGGAGCATTCTGGAAACTTGAGGCTTCTAGTATCACTGAATGTGTCTATCTTTTGACAATACTACATGATACCATGATGCCTGAGAACTATGCAATTAAATCATAAAAATTGCCAAAGTTCTTATATTTTAAATATTTTTGGTCTGTGTTGTTATATGTTCACAGCTATTTGGTGGCCCACGTGGCTGCAGGGTGGACAGCCTGCTAGGAAAAACTTCCTTCAGTGAGAGATGCTCTCTATCTGTATTTGGCTACTTGCTTATTGTGCACTTAAAAATGTAGCCAGTATTGGTGAAGGAGTAAATATATTTTTCCATTTAATTGTAATAAATTACTTGTATTTAAATTGAAGTAACCACATATGTGATGGCTTGTATAATGGACAGGGCAGCTTTAGAATGTCAGGTACATGCAAGCATTCCATCTAATTTCCTGTAAGTCATAGAAGCTGTCCTGAGCACTACCAGTGCCATCCAATGCATCTCTAGTAAACTGTGTGCCTCTAAATAAAAGCCACAGTGTTTAGTGGAGACACATTGGTATATGCCATTTATTCCTTTATACTTTGCTGTCTACAGAGTAAAGTTTCAAGAACACCAAGTGAATACGTTTCTATATTTTTTTCTTGTTTTAATTATTTTTTTTATTTGTAGTTGTAGTTGTTACAATCCACTGAGTCTAATTAGTACTGCCCAGATGTGCAAGGTATGGGGTCCAAAGCAAAGTGGCATTTCTTCCTCTAGCAGCCATCAAGAGTCAAAAGTTCCTCAGCTAGGAAAGGGCCCTTGTAGCCTCCCCCTTTACTATGCTGTATTTTTTGTGTTCTTTTTTTTTTATTTATTCATTTTACATACCAACTGTGGTGATATTTTAATTGTGCTGAAATGTGATTGTATTTGTATGTCAATAAATAAAGTTTCCCTGGGGATCAGAGGTCATTAGCGAGCCAGGAATAGAAGTCAGGGGGTGGTAACCCACGCCCTTAATCCGACCACATGGCAGGCAGCCTCTGTATGGTCAAGGACACAGCCAAGCATAGTGACTCTTGGGTCTTTAATACCAGTACAAACCATAGAGACCAGGAGGTCTATATAGACAGGCAGTGATGAGGAAGTCATGTGGCTGAGCTTAGAGCCAATGAGAAGGCAGAATAAGAAAGCAATAAAAGACAAGACACACAGGAAGAAGGTCTCTCAGGGAAAAGACAGCAGTGAGTGGTAAGATAAAGGTAGTCTTGGCTCTTCGTGAATGCTCTGATCTCTTGGGCTTTTAACTCTGTATTTGGCTCTGTGTTTCTTATTTACTAAGACTGTTTAGAATTTCATCTACAATCAACCACAGATCCCTCTATCATCCCTTCTCCTGCTCCTCCTGCCTCAACAGAATGCACCACCCTCAGCTGACCCCCTACCGCCTCTGATCCCCTGGTCCAACAAGGTAAATTCTCCCATAGGGGGACAGCTAAGCCTGGTGCATTCAGTTGAGGCAGGACCAAGCCCCTTCTCAGTTTATCAGGGTTGGGCAAGGTATCTGACCATAGGTAATGGGATCCAGAAAGCGGCTCATGCACCAGGGATAGATCCTCATCACACTGCCAGGGGTCCCTCCAACTGACCCAGCTACACAACTGTCTCCCTTATGCAGAGGGTTTAGCAGCATTATTTGTAATAGCCAGAACCTGGAAGCAACTTAGATGTCCCTCAACCGAAGAATGCATATAGAAGGTTTCTATATTGATAATCCATGGGATCTTAAAATTTTAAAGTCAAAGGTACAATGATATTGCTTTGGACCCACTATTGCCCACCTCAATCACTTTTTACTTGTTTCTTCTCTTTGTGGGACTAACAACTAATGATGGAGTATCCATTCTTCTTTTCTACTGTGGCTCAGTGAGACGGGGTCTTCTTGCCCCAGCTGGAGTGATAAATCATGGCTACTTGGCTTAACACTCTTGTGCTTAAAAGCTCTGAAGGTGAGCACAAAGCCTCATCTGTCCGATAAGTTTAAATGTGAGAGTCTCTTCTAAAGGTGATTTGGGGAAACATTACCTTTAAAGGGAACAAAAGTAAGAAGGATCCCTTTTTTTTAGCTGCTGTGTTTCCTATGTCTGGATGTTTAATATGGAAGTGATGCAGTCGTTCTGTGAACCACTGGAAGATTTGAAAAGAAACAATTGCCAGGTATGTAGAATCATTGAAATCAAGCTGCTAACCTTTAAAAAAATGCCTAACACCTTCACATTTAGTTATGGGAGACATAAAGTTGTATTATTTTTAAATCTAAAAGAATCAGAATTTTCACAGACATGATACTTGAATATGGCTACTCTAAATCTTCTGAAAGTTGTACATAGACTTGTGTGCTTGTTTATGTGTTTGCTGTTTGTTTTTAGTGCTACTAAAGATCATCCCAGAACCCTGTGTATACTGGGCTGGTGCTCTACCACTAAGTTACCTCCAGACCTGCAAAGGTGTAATAAAGGGATCCCTGACAAGGTGGGGAAATAATCCAGTTCCAAACTCACATGGCAATGTCACAGTCTTTATTTTGTTTTGTGGCAGTTGGCCACTGGGCATCTCGGCTCTTTCCTGCATGACTTTTTCTATAAGTAGCCAATCTTTGGGCCTGATGACCAAAATCCACCTATCTAATACTGTACACCACAGATTTTGACATTTTATGAAATATTACCAAAGCACATCGTGTTTGTTAAATTCTGTTAGGCAGAGGTAAGTCTTAGAGCCAGAGGAGAGAGTAACACAGGGCATGTGTTGAAGACTGCCTCAGACTTGGTTTGTTTCAAAATTTTATTCTAAAAATGAGGAAATTTGCCAAAGGAATTAAGCGGCTTTCCAAAGACAGCTGCTCAATGAAGGATGCAGGAGGAGATGCTCTACATTTTTATTTCAATTCAAGACACAAGCCATGAGTCAAAAACCGGACCTGTGAAATTATCTAGATTACTTAATATTTCTGCATTGGAGTTTCCTAATTTCTAAGAGGAAACCTAATAATATGCCCTTTAAGGAATTATTTTTAGAGCGTTTCATACGGTCATATTTGTACATGCCTATGTGTTTTCTGTATATGATAGATAGGTTAGTCAGCTTTTATCAGCTTACTGAAAACGCATCAGCATAAGGAAGCAATATTCATCTTAGCTCAGAGTTCCAGAAGGTTCAGCCCATGGTCACTTGCATCTGTTATTTCATGGAGTGGTGAAGCAAAACATTATGCAGAGCAGGTAGTGTAGTGATGCTGTTCATCAATCAGAGAGCAATAAACAGAGGGGTGGGGGGAAGCGGCCAGAGTCCCATATACCTGTGAAGGCATAACCTGATAAATTGCTTCCTCCAGCCTAGCATCTGTCCAGAAGTTTCTGACACCTCTAAAGTAGTGCCACTAGCTGAAGACCAAGTCTTAAGCACATGAGCTTTTGGGAGATACGTGAGATATTAAACTTAATAATAGATGTTTTTCAAACATTGCTTTCTCTTTCTTTGAAAAACATTTTTGTGTGTGCAGGTGAACATTTGTGTGTATGAGTGCAGATTCGCAAGTGTCATGGTCAGAAGGGAGCCTCAGTGACTGATACTTTCTTGCTGGCTTATTTGAGATAGAGTCACTTATTGTTAACTGCTACAGAAGCTGGTGAGCTGCAGGGGATTCTCTTGTCTCAACCTTCCATCTTTCCACAGAAACACTGTGATTGTAGACATGTGCTACTTTGTCTGGTTTCATATGGGTTCTGGGGATCTGAACTTGGGTCCTCAAACTTGCATAGCAAGCACTTTACCCATGGAGCCATTTCCCAGTCCCATCTTTTCTTGATTCCTTACATGATTACATCATACCAATTAGCTCACTGTCACCTCCATTGTGAGAACTAGAATATTAGGTTAGTTGTGTTTAACTTGTAATGTTTGGAATAGCAGCTGTAAAACTGAAAATTATAATAAGGAAAAACATGTTTTGAGCTACCTCAGAAGTAAAACTGTAGGTCCAAAGTCAAGTGAGGAGCCTTTATTTAAAAGTTCTAAACTCACTGTGTCTCTGCTTTGGCCACAGTCCCTGAACTTAGAGTCAAAGCAATTGCACTGCAAAACTGAGCCCTGGGGATGTTCTCCCTTGCATTTTGGGGTTTGGTTTTTAAAGTAGGGTCAACTAGCTCCACTAGTGGGCATTTCAAATGCCTGCTGATGATTGGTATAAATAGAACACCAAATAAGTGCTCTAAAGGGAGACTGTGGGTTCAGCGGTTAATGAAAAATTTTGAGCCACTGAGACGATGCTATGATTTTTGCAGTGAAATTCAG
Source organism: Peromyscus attwateri (assembly GCA_902168425.1). Lineage (NCBI taxonomy): Eukaryota > Metazoa > Chordata > Mammalia > Rodentia > Cricetidae > Peromyscus > Peromyscus attwateri. Next base: position 71,004 of record CABHPP010140602.1, on the reverse strand, counting down.
AAATTTCTATGGGTTCAAAATAAGTTCACTTCATAAAGTCTGCATGAAAGAAAATTTTCATTCCTTCTCTCCAACTCATGCTGAATTGTTTCACAGCAGAAGGTCAACAGGGTATCGTTCTTTCCCATTACACTATCAATCTCTTGTCCTCTGGGGACAAGAGCCTCTATACAACAATGAACTGTCATGTGTGATATTAAAGTAATGTCTTGTGAGAGATTTTAGTGGAGTTAAAGGATGGACTTTTGTCCTTGTACTAAGTTAAGCTCCCGAGGGAGAGATATGCATTAACAAAGTTCCAATAAAACTCATGAGTATTCCTCCCATATTTTTGTTCTGTGGTACCATTCTGGCCTTTATTGCAAATCTAAATTAATTTAGCTAATTGTATAGTGTCTGTGTTGTTGTGGTGAAAGTATCTGTCAGCTTTTTAAATCTCACGGGGTACCAGTTGAAGCTGTGTTCTTAGTCTAAGTATTAATTTAATTAATATTCTCAAATATTCTCATATAGAACCTATAAATTCTACCAACTTTTAGCAGGAATTGATTTTAAAAATCCCATTCACATAAGTCTCATTATTTTTAAGCTATAAAATATTATTAATTTAGGCAAATCTGTTCTTTTACTTTTCGGTAGTTGTTGAAGAGAGTATCTCACTGCCTAATGTCCTCTGTTCTCTGCCAAAGTTGGAGAGCCAAGACACTCCAGAGTCAAAGTTTACTATGGAGACATTCCCTAGATGTCAAAGAAAAGGCCATCTATTATTTTCTATTTCCCTTACAATAACTTGCCCATAAATCTTGTCCTTGTAAAACAGTAAAATTTGGAATTAGAATTAATATTAGTATTCAAGTTATAAATTTGATCATTATGTAATATGTTTAGTACATAACAAAGAAAAAGGAAATGCTTAACTTGGATTTACCTGGCACAATAATGTAGGTATACAATGTTCCCTCTAAATAGCCTGTGATTGTCAACAATTGATGTACTTTAACTCACTTTTATGTGCTTGCAGAGAGGGTGAACAGCCTATGCTACCAGAAGCATTGTGCTCCTTTGCAGCTGACTTTTGTTTGAGAAGGTCTCAGTTATGCTTTCTGCATTGTGCTAAACCATACTATCACCTATTTTTATTAGGTTACTGCTTACTGAAGAGAAGTTTAACTCTGCTTTTTGAGGAGTAAAGCATGAAAATACACACCTAAAACTGTCCTTCAACTTTGATGGAGTATTTGTGGAGAATAAACAGAGATTTGCATCCTGATAAACCTAGGGATATGGGAAATGCTGCTGAGTAAAAAGTATATTTAATGCATCTAACATACTGACTACAATGTAGAATCTCAGTTGGATCTTCTTGAAATCAAGGGGCCCACTGGGTGCTATGGCTGCATATGTTGCCACTCCAAAGGAAGATCAGGATTCAAAATCCTAGACACAGTTTAAACAGAATGCATATTCTGTTCATACCATTGGAAGCTCAGATGCTCTTATGTCAAGGCAACCTTAAGTCAGGAACTGTTCATTCTTTTGATTCTAGAACAACTTCTAAGTGTTATAATTCAAGTAATTAATTTTAATGGAAAAAAACCCATCTCCTCAATTATTGTCAGGGTCAGGACACACACACACACACACACACACACACACACACACACACACACCACAGGCACACATACTAGAGAGAGAGAGGCAGAGAGAGAGACTGTATTTAATATATTATATCCAGCAGAACTTTTAAGTAAAGTAGTTATTAAATGAGTTTTAAATCCTGATGTTTGTGTGTGTGTGTGTGTGTGTGTGTGTGTGTGTGTGTGTGTGTGCATGTGCAGGTGTGTGTTCATACACCCAAGTCCATGTATGTCTATGCGTATATGTATGCATATGGGTGCACGTGTGTGTGTGTGTGTGTGTGTGTGTGTGTGTGTGTGTGTGTGTGTGTGTATGTGTGTGTACACACAGAAGCCAGAGTTTAAACTTAGGTTTAGTTCCTTGGAAGATTCCCTCCTTTTAATTTGAGACAGGGTCTCTTTCTTGGAGCTTGAAAATTATGCTAGGCTGACTGGCCAGTGAACCTCAAGGATTCACTTATCTATTCCTCCCTGGTGCTGAGATTATAAGCAAGTGCTGCCATTCCTGCCATGCTACAAACTAAAGTCATTATGTGTTCTGGATAGGTTATGTCAACTCAATATATGTTACAGTAAAATCCGGGAAGAGGAAATTCAGTTGAGAAAAAAAAATGCCTCCATTGGCTTGCCTGTAAACAAGTATTTGGGTCATTTTCTTGGTTAAGCTAGATTAATGATTGATGTGGGAGGTCCCAGCTTACTTGGAATCTTGCCATCCATGAGCAAGTGGTTCTGGGTAGTATAAGAACCAGGCCAGGTAGGGCCAGTAAGTAGCATCCCTGTATCGTCTTTACTTCAACTCCTGCCTCCAGGCTGACTTGACTTCTTGCCCTGACTTCTCTTCATGATGGACTGTGAGCTATAAATGAAATTAACTCTTCCTCCACATTGCTTTGGTCACAATTCTTTATCACAGCAATATAAAGCAATCTAAAATATCAGGGTTGCATAGAAAACTCTTTACCCACTGACCCATCTCTTCAAATCATTATAACAGACATTTTAAATCTAACCAATACATTTGATCTTACCCATGGCTTTTTCAACATAATATACTCCTAACTTCTACCTGACTTAAAAAAATCTTCACATAATCTAGAGGCCATATGAAAACTAAGTTCCAGAGTTAGAAATTCATTCAAGGAATCAAATATGTCTTTGAAAAGAACTAATATCCTATGGATCTTCAAAATATTGTATATCATAACTTGAGAAGTTGCTTTACTTTCCTTAGTGGGAGAAGGATTTGGGAAGAGAATAATGGATTTACTGAGAAGCTTTTATCTCTCCCCTAGGCACAGACTCAGAAACTTATAAATAGATGAATCTTTATATGACATCTTCATGGCCAATCAACAGCTGGCATTTCACTAAACAGATAGGTTCATAAGTAACTTGGGTGTTAACATATGGTGACATTTCCAAATAATGGTCCCCAGAGTAGCGGTGGTGTTTCTCTTTTGAGTTTTAATTTAACAACATGAAGCAAAGCTCACCTTCATGTTCATTTCTGGTAGTATCTGAAAGAAGTTCCCAAATAGTTTGAGACACATAATAACTCAAGGAAAATAATTTGTTGTCTTATGCAAACATAAAAATGTGTTATTTTTTAATGGCTTATATATTACAGGGGAGATTGGTGTCTTTCTAAGTCTTCTATCTGGCTTTATTTATATCTCAGATACTGGGATGAAATCCATATATCACAATAGAAATAGGGACTATAATATTCAGGATTAAAAAGTCCTTGAAAAGGGGATTTACAAAGTCACCAGTCCATCCTAACAACTAATAAAAGTTTAAGCAAAATGAAATGTCAAGATCTTTCTGTGCATGCTTATGTATTTATTTACTTAGGTATTTATTTTTGAAACATGGTCTCACTTTGTGATCCAGGCTACGTTAGAGCTGGGTGTAGCCTAGACTGCTCTCCAACTTGTGACTGTCCTCTTATGTCAGCCTCCCCGAGCTCTGGGACAACAGATACGTGATACAATATCAAACTAAGAAACTTTTTCAAATCGGAAAGAGAAGTGTGCTTATGAGGTGTGTTTAGAAATTAGAGTACCTGGTCTCAGCGTTTAACATCATGGTTTGGACTTTTATCTCCTTTGGGGAGCATCTAGATGAAGTTTCTCTTGATTCCACAGAATTGATCTGTTGGGCTTAAAATACAGATCTCTAGGAAGTCACCAATTCACAAAAGAAAGAGAAAAGATATAGGAGAAAGGGAATCATCAAGGAAAGAGAAGAGCAAGTAGACAAAACTGTAATTGAATAAAACAGATAAAACGGGATAGAAAACAGAAAATGCAAATGGAATAGGCTTTCACTTCCCAGGGCTTTAAATTTATTATTTTTTTAAAGTCTCAAAGGCCAAAGCTAATCTGCCAGAATGCCGAGAAGAATAACTTCAAAGTGTTCTAGTAAAAATCCCTACACTAGTACCAGCCACAAAATTCTAGAAGATTATAGTCAGATTAGGAAAATAAAAATAACATTTTATGTGCCTTTCTGCTAATAAGCAAAATAGGGCAAACACATGCCAATTAAATATTCCATCAGCCAGCAACATAGACTCCAATGTGTGAAGGCTCTCCCCCGAAGCTCTCACTGCCCTAGAGTGCTTACCGCTTTTATCTTCTCACATTCTCCTGCGCCCTAATGTCCATCTGTAAATCTATACTAAATCTTTCCTAAAAAACTCTGATTTTGTTTCATGTCAAATCAGGACTTTGTTGTTGTTGTTGTTGTTGTTGTTGTTATTGTTGTTGTCCGGTTGATTGGTTTTGATTTTGAATTTTGTCTTCTCTTTATTTTTATTTGTTTATATATTTTTTTCTTTCATTTTACTCTTCAGGTCCTTTGAATACATATTAAGGCTACCAATTTAGTGTTTTTATGGGATTCATGAACCTGTGAATTAGTGGGTCTCTGTGTCTATATCTGTTTCTTGTGTCTTCTCTTAGGATCTTTTCCTTTTGCTTGTTTGTTTTGTCATAGTCCAATGTGTTAGGTTTTGTTTTTTTATTATTTCATTTCATTTTATTTATCCCTTAAAGCTAGTTTGTTTTCTAATGAGAGACAGAAAGGGGGTGGATCCAGATGGGAAGGGAAATGGGGGAGGACCGGAGAGGAGTAGAGGAAGGGGAATGGTAATAAGGATATAGTATGTGAGAAAAAAAATCCATTTTCAGTAAAAGAGAAATAATAAATAAACAAATAAATACATAATTCCTTAATCTAAAACAATAGTTGCAACTTCCCTCCCTCCCCTTGAGGATCTCCTGTGGAGATTTTCCTAATTAACTAATTAACCTATTGCCACTTCAAATTAATTCCTCTGCTAAACCATACAGTTGGAGGGAGGTGGATTAGAGTTAAGGACTACATTTTGCATGGTCTCATATCCCAGTAGTTCCAGAGACAGCATCCAGACTGAGGAATTTGTCCTCCCCCATAAAATAGAATATTCATGGTATATGTCAGAGAAGTTGTGTAGATAAAAACACATGGCTATAATTAATTAATTAAACTTGTGTGTGGAAGCTTTGCAATGGATTATATAAAAAAATATTAATTTCTGCTAGCCATTGCTAAAGTTTCAATATGAGTCTGAAAAAGGTATGGTGTACTCTGACAAATTGATCTTCTTCCACTTACATGCTTCATAATTTCTGAAATTCAGCTCTTTCTTTTAAAGCACAACAGAAAGTTTAATCTTAAATATCATCCATATGCCACTTCTGGTTTAATTTCCATCCACAACACTGAATAACTAGGAAAATAGGCTTTCCACTGTAGAATTAAATCTACTTTCTTTGACACTCAAAGGAGACTTGCTTCTCATTTGTGATCTTACATTTAAGTACCAAAAAAATCCAAAGTGTAGTCTTTACTTTGACACTGTGGAGACCCTTGCTAGATAACATTTTAAGTAGTATTAACTGTAAGTTTCTCTGTGAAGAAAAGACAAGGAATTCATTAAAATAGTTGCTTCAAAGTCCATATGTCAGCTGAGAATGAAATTATACTAGTAGTTGAGGTTTTGTTTATTCTTCTTTATTATTATTACCATTATTAAGAAATTTTCTATTCATCTTACATTACATCTTACATACCAACCACAGATCTCCTTCCTCCCGAACCCCCCCAGCCCTCCCCCCAACCCACCCCCCATTCTACCTCTGCTGTGGGATAATGCTTTTGTACACTGGTTTAATAAAACACCTATTGGCCAGTAGCAAGGCAGGAAGTATAGGGATAAGCAGACAAGAATTCTGGGAAAAGGAAGACTGAGTTAGGAGATGCCAGCCTGCCGTTCAGGGAACAGCATGTAATGGCACACAGGTAAAGCCACGGAATATGTGGCAACATATAGATTAACAGAAATGGGCTGAGTTTAAGTGTAAGAGCTAGTCAGTGGTAGGCCTGAGCTAATGGCCAAGCAGTTATAATTAATATAAGCTTCTGAGTGATTATTTTATAAGTGGGCTGTGGGACCACAGGGCTGGCAAGACTGGAGAAACTTCCAATTACACACCTCCTCCAAGTCAAGTCAAGGTCTCCCATGGGGAGTCAGTAGAGCCTGGCATATTCAGATGAGGCAGGTCCAAGCCCCTCCCCCCTGCACCAAGGCTGCACAAGGTGTCACACCTTAGGTACTGGGTTCCAAAAAGCCCACTCATGCACCAGGGACAGATCCCAATCCCCCTGCCTGGGGGCCCCCTAAACAGTTCAGGCTAAACAACTGTCTCACCTGATAGTTGGGTTTTAAACTCTTCCTGAATGCATGAATGAATCTGTGAAATTTAAGGATTTATAGGAAAATACAATGTCCATATAATTCCTCTGATACGGGTGGACAAGCATTGAAGAAAACACAGGGTAAAGAGGAAAAAGCAGCGTATCTGTTTCATTCTCTGTATAACCATTCACATTCACAATGAAACAATTCTCTTACTGTGATTAATTTCTACTGCCCAAGGGACAGGAGAACAGGTGATAAGGTAGCAGTCATGAATGTCTTCCATCATTTCTCTAATTTCATTACATGGGAGATCAATATGGCTATAGATGATTAAATCTTCTATTGTTACTATGTTTCAAGGAACAAAATCTCTTGCAACTGACGTAGAAATGGCTGGAAATCGTTATAAATAAAGAATGGGACAAACAAAAGCAAAGATGAGACAAGATTGACTCTATAATGGTTTAATGGATGAGCTCAGACAGTATTTACTTTAGTATCTATCCTATCTTGGTGAGTCCAAAGTTTTACACTTGAAACATTTTCCATCACAACTTATATTTCAAGCAAAAAAAAAAATCCTTCTCGACCATAAAACATTTTCTTAGATAGACAACTTAAGCTTTTATGTCTCTCAACATTATAAACTTTACATCCCTTTTGTAAGTTTCTTTTCTGGATTGGGTATCAAAAAAATGGTGAAACTCTAACTATCTAGTTTTCAATCCTATCAGAGACATGAGAAGAATAAAATATTATCTGAGTAAACAGGAAGTGCAGAACAAGCAAGTTCCAAAACTATAGAAATGATAGAGACAGCTGGCTGCCTGGACAGTCACCCAAGGTTCCTCTGAAAAGTTGAGACATCTGTCTTTGACCCATAGGTGTAGAATATCTTACAGACTTTTCTGTGAAGCAGAAATTTTGAAGGACTAACCAACCTTGTTTTGGCAGTTTGGCAGTCAGCTTCCTTTGTGTCCTGCTTGTGCAATTTAGACAGTATACTTCTTGCCCAGTAGTTAGTTTTGTCACATTGAAAGCAAATACCATATGGGGATTCTTCAGTGTCCATAATCTCCTTTGAAGTATGATGGTGCTGCCAGGAGCAGATGTGTCTCACTATCATATAAAGCTCTATGCTATTAAAATATCTTAAATGCCATATTCCATGGGTCCCACCTATCTATCTAAAAGATATCTGTTTAGCCTTGAAAACCTACCTAGTATGATTCCACGTTTGATTGTTATAGATGACTAACTACTAACCTGCATTTATCAATTATCCTAAATAGTTTATAATAATAGCTTTCAAGGCATAGAGCTTTAAATTTACATTTTTAAATAAGCTGCATAGTTACAATATATTAAACAAGAGAAGAAACATATATAAAGTATGTTATAATACAAATAACCTTAAACTTGTATCAATATACAAAAATCCACAAAAATAAAATAGTTGAAACTAGTAATTGCCTTTTAGTTTAAAAGTAGATTCAATAATTTACTCTTTTATCTGTAGACAAATTCTACAAATTCTAAATCATCTTATAAATAAGAAACACAGAGCCAAATACAGGGGTAAAAGCTGTAGAGATCAGATTAATAGGAATAGCTGCCAGCTAACCTTAGCTTCCCAAGAAAACCAGCTTCTTCTTGTCTAACCTGTGCCTTTATTGCCTGGCTGTTCTGCCTTCTCATTGGCTCTTAGCCCAGCCACCTCACTTCCTTATCACTGCCTGTCTGTACAGACCTCCAGGTCTCTATAGTTGGTACTGGGATTAGAGGCATGTGTCACTACCTTGGCTCTGTTCCCTAGTGTGGCCTTGAACACACAGAGACCCTGCCTGCCATGTGATTGGATTAAGGGCCTGTGCTAACACCACCTGACTTTTGTTTATGGCTGGCTATCTTTGTCCTCTGATCTCCAGACAAACTTTATTTATTAACATACAAATAAAATATCACCACATTTCAGCACTAATAAAATGTCACCACATTTATCCTATCATTCCTATATCACAACCCTATTTTTTTCAACAGATAGGAGAGACAGAAGGATAGAGGAAAGAAAAAGAAAGAAACCCCTTAATCTAACCTCATTTGTTTAGTTTTTTCCTTGACCATGACCAATAACAACTTCCAGCCAACCCCCCTAAAGTACAACAAGCATCCCATAACCCACCAAATGACCAAAAACCACCTACCCCATACTTTGAGAAGTACTCCTTCCAGGATAGATAAGCATTCCATTGAACTAGAAACTCAGACTTTTCCCTGGCCATGTTGGTTTTCTGATACCCTTAAGCCAACATGTTAAGAAAAGGAATAACAATGTTAGGAGTGATTATTAATACATATTACCAAGGAGAAATTGGATTGCTTCTCCACAATGGAGGTAAGAAAGATTATATCTGGAGTGCAGAAGATCCTTTAGGGCATCTCTTGGCACTACCATGTCCTGTTTAGATTAAAGTCTATGGGAAACTTCAGCAACCTAATCCAGGCAGGATGACAAGGAGCACAGACCCTTTAGGAGTGAAAATATAGGAAAAGATCCAAGGCTTGCTGAATTGCTTACTGGGGGTGGAGGAAATACAAACTGGGTAATAGAAGACAATTATAAACACCAGCTAAGGCCAAGTGATCAGTCATAGAAATGAGCATTATAACTAGCACGAGTATGCCTGTCACTTTTTGTTAAGAATGTGTTTGTGCCGGGCGGTGGTGGCGCACGCCTTTAATCCCAGCACTTGGGAGGCAGAGGCAGGCGGATCTTTGTGAGTTCGAGGCCAGCCTGGTCTACAGAGCGAGATCCAGGACAGGCACAAAGCTACATAGAGAAACCCTGTCTCGAAAAACCTAAAAAAAAAAAAAAAAAAAAAAAAAAGTTTGTACAGATATTTGTGTTTTCCTTCCTCAATTTCTTTATCATGTAATATAACATCAATTAAGGGAATATCAGTGGTAATCATATTTGAATTTTGAGATACAAAAAGTGTTCATTAAGGGACAACACCACATATTTTAAAATTTATAATGCATCTGTGATTATACATGGGATAGTTATATCAGGTTAGTTTTAATTATGACCTGATATTGTTTTCATTTGGAAGTTAAGCATGAATAAGGAAATATGATTGTACATCAAGTTTGTAAGGGGTGGAATTGTGATGGATAGTCTTGGACATCAACTTAACTATGGCTGGAATGAACTAAAACCCAATCAACTGTGTAATACCTATGAGGGACTTTTTTCTTAATTAAATCATTTTAAATAGAAATTTAAATTTTCCTTTCATTGAAAATAGATTTTTTTCTCACATAATATATTCCTCCCTTGTTAGGGTTTCTATTGCTGTGAAGAGACACTATGACCACAGCAACTCTTATAAAGGAAAACATTGGGGTAGCTTGCTTACAGCTCCGAGATTTAGTTCATTATCACCATGGCAGGAAGCAAGGCAGCATGCAGGCAGACATGATGATAGAGAAGGAGCTGAGAGCTCTTACAACCTCAATCATAAGCAACAAGAAATAGTCTGAGACACTGGGTGTGGCCTGAGCGTAAATTAGACCTCAAAGCCTGCCTCCACAGTGACACACTTTCTCCAGCAAGACCATACCTACTCCAACAAGGCCAAATCTCCTAATAGTGCCACTCGCTTTGGGAGTCATTTTCTTTCAAATCACCATACCCCTTTACTCCTCCCAGTTCCTCCCCATCTCTCCTCCCATCCTGATCCACTCCCTTTCTGTCTCTCATTAGAAAACAAACAGGCTTCTATGTGATAATAATATAAAAAGAGATAAGCCAAAAGCTAACACATGGAAACGGAACAGAAAAAAATAGAAGGAAAAGAGCCCAAGGAAGGCACAAGAAACAGATATGGACACAAAGACCTACTTGTTCACACACTCAGGAATCCTGCAAAGACACTAAACTGGAAGCTATAATATATACGCAAAGGACCTGCAGGGCTAAAAAAGAGAAAAATATAAATGAATAAGATTTAAAAATAAGGCCTTGACTCAACATTTTTTTTACAAGTTCCCCTAGTTGATGGGATTTTTGTCACAGCATCCAAAAATGACTAAGAGAATGATAGTACTTCCAAGAAAGGATCCTCATGCAAAATGGAGCACTTACTCATCTACACACCTTCTGAACTGAGTGAACCTCCAATGAACCAGGAATAAATAGACCTGACAAGTAGCCTCATAAAATCAACTTAAGAAAGCCTTGCTAGATGTCTAGGCTGTCTCGATGTTGTACTTATTCAAGCAAGATAATGTATTGCAGCCATAGCACTCAACCTAATTTTTTTCTTCTGTTACAACACACACATTGAATAATATTTATTCATGTAACATTCCTGAATGAACTTTCTAAAATTCTCATACTTTTTCTATTTGGTAAAATTTAAATATATCAGACTGCAAAATTCATGATAATGAATATATTATATGGCTGGTATTGTCATTGTTTTAGATTATATTAGATTATATTAGATTATAATGGTGTGACCATCACACCATTTTCAAAATTTGATTTTCTATGAATAATTAATTACAGTGAGCATATCTCATAGCTAATGGTTAACTATGGTGTGCTTCTAAAATCTAAGTCCAGCAAAGAAAAACTCTTTTGCCATCAATGTTATATCTACTCAGAACCAATGAAGTTTTGAGACAGAATGATGCAAGTTCCTATCACTATGAAGCAGGTATACGCTTTGTCTTTACATGTGAAAACTACAATAATTTGAATAAATCTTTACTACCTACTATCTTCACACAAGAATGCATCTTGAATTTCTGACTTTCTGATTATTGTCCAGATTTTTCATAAACTAAATCGAATGAAAATAGAATTTTCTGTTTTAAGTATGTGTGACAGAGAAAGAGAGAGAGAGAGAGAGAGAGAGAGAGAGAGAGAGAGAGAGAGAGAGAAACAAAGAGACAGAGAGAGAAGCAGAGAGACAGAAACAGAAAAATGAAAGGCAGGCAGACAGACAGACAGACAGATAGACAGACAGATGATAGGTTTGTGTTTGAGTGTTAGCACATGCACGCAACATGGTATATACACATGCAAGTCAGAGAACAACCTTGCTGTGTTATTTTCCACCCTCCACCTTGTTTGAGGCAATGTCTCTTTGCTGTTTGCCACTGCATTATGACAAGAGTCCACTGGTTTCTGGTGATTCTCTTGATTCCATTTCCCATTTTCCTGTAGGGACTCTGGAATTACAAATGCACACTGCCATGCCCAGCTTCATATGACTTCTGGGGATTCTACCTCAAATCCTCAACTTGTGTACCAGAAGCCTGTACTACCGAGTCATCTCTTCTACCACAGAATTTTTCCAAGATGGTATTCTAGAACATCTTGTATTTAAAATGTGTGCCACTTTATCATGTCAATCAAATTTTGCTTAGTCCAGATTTCCCAAGATATATTTTGTAGATACATATGCTGTACCTGTAGTAATTTTCTTATATGTATGCCTTTATTTTAAGCTGCTTCAGCTTCATCTTGACAAGTTGATGGGTATAATAACTGAGCCATTATTTAAGGAAAATATTTTACTATGAATTATACAAGTCACTATTTGAATACAATGTCTTGTTTACATGGTAAATATTATAATGACTTTTGTCTCTGAACTTGTGCTTTCTTTTTCCTGAGGTAACCCAGCCAATCAAAGAAATAGAAAGCTTGATTATTTAAAGCAATCTTTTGGGCATGAGTGCTTTGAAACAGAAGTGATCCACTGAGAAAATATTATCGTTTTTATACCTAATGTGTATAAGACAGGTGAGGCTTATAAAGTTGGATGACTTGACTAAGCCACATAAACGAAGACAAAATTGAAATCCAACATTTCTGTTTCCAAATTCAGAACCCTTCCTCTCCCATAACAATGAAGAGCCCCTCTGTGTGTATACCTGGGTAAACTGCTCTAAATCATGAAACAAACTCTATAGTACAGGTCAAAGAGTGGGAGAAAAGTGCCTGATGAACAGCTGAGTTATTTCCCTTGGTCATTTGCATCTTAGAGAGTAATTTTAACCACAAAATTTAAATTCTGGAATAACCTGGTTGAATCTGATCTTTCCAAAGAAAAGTAAAATATGTGTCCTTCATGGTCAATATTAATCTCCTAATCAAAGGTGGTAACAACGGATCATGGAATCACCTATGTTGTGAACCTATGAAGGGTCTTGACATAAGATCTTGGAAAGTTGGAAGGGGACCATATTTTCTCAACAGCTCCTACTGTTATGAATTCAGATGTAGGTGTGTGGGGGGGGGGGGAAAGGAGTACTCTTTCAGAATAAATATTAGCTTTCTAATTAGAAATCATTATCTGAAAAAAATGTAAAACCACTTTTATGAACTCATTTCTGACACCTAGATTCTCCTCTTAGGTTACCAAGAATCTCTAATTCAGTGTTTTCCTCCCCCCATGATTCCTTTAAAGTCAGCATTTATTATATATGTAATGCAATTCAGTAAAATTTTAAGCTTAAAATAACACAGTAAAGCATATAATAATACTTTAAAACTACCTCTCCCCACAAATCCCATTTTTGCTATATTACCACTTAAGTATTTCATTTTTCTTAAGAAATATACTCTGATTTATATGAGATTATAAAACTTGTGGCTTGAATGCCAATTGTGTAACATTCTTTTATTTAAATATACATTACATTAAGTACATCATCAGATATCAGAGCATCTACTGCTGCTTTTTTTCTCCTAATGCTGGGGATTTTATCAAGTACTTGGCTAATGCTAAGTGTAAATTAACTGTGAAGTATATACTGAGCTCTACCTCTGTATTATTTGAAACATCAGAGCATTTGACTCTCCTGTTGTACTGGTCTTTTAATATCTATTCATTTCTAATGGCAGATGGACAGGAGGACAGCTCAAAGTGCCACATCTGTATCAGTGTTCCTGAGTATCCCCATCAAACACAATGATTTTATGCATATATGTAGAACACTATTTTACAAAATGTAGAATTTCTATACAGTAGGTTTATTTGTAACTCTGAGAAATATGAGTTAGCTAGTTTTCTAAAAATTTTTCCATAATATGCTTAGTAAGAGCACAAGGCTATCCACTCCACCTTCTCACTAAAAATGATGTTGAAAATATTTGAAATACAATAGGCTATGATGTGCTCATTTAGTGACTTAAATATTCAATACATTACTCATAGGTGAGTTGGATCACATTTTTTCCTGTTTTTTGGCTCTTTCTATTTATCTTTATATAAAGTGTGCCTCATTATACTTGCATCAGTTTTGGTGTTGATTTATTTTTAATTGTAAGATCTTTATGTATGAATACAAACTGGTATTTTTCAATAGTAATTGTGGTTTTCATATTGATTGGATATTTAAAATAGATAGATGATAGCCATATATGGTGGCACATACCTTTAATCTCAACACTTAAAAGGCAGAGGTAGATATATCTCTGTGAGGTTAAGACCAGCCTGGTCTACAATGTGAGTTTCATTCCAGCTTGGTCTACATAGTCAGTTCAAGGCCAGCCTGCACTACATAGTGAGACCTTGTCTCAAAAATAAAATTAGATAGACAAGGCAGATGATAGATAGAGATGAGTGAAGGGAAAATAATTGTAAGGTCATTTTCTATAAATAACTTTTTCTACTAATTGTATGGTTTATTTAGTTTGTTTTTAATGTCAGTATTTGGAAACTCTACTCTGCTTGAGTTGTGGAGGAAGCGCCATCAGTAGGTAGCATACTTAAAAAAAGAGAAAAGTCAACTGGAAAACTTTTACACTATATTAAATAAGGACAAATGAGCTAATAGTCTCTAAAAATAACAATCAGGCTTTATAGCTAGAATATACCTTAAGATCATCTACTATATTTTTCTTATATGAAAATGCAGTGGATCCAAAGAATGTCAGGACAATAAACAGCATGCTTTACCTAAGCGCTCCAGCCCTTGTAGACACCTGAGGGTGGAGTCCTTTCTCTTGCTTTCCAGGTTCCCCTTCAGTGCAGCCATTTCTCTGTTTTTCCATTATTTATTGAGCAAAGTTGGATCCTGGATGGATCCTCATATGCTTCTAGTTGGTCTTGATTCTTGATCCTCTGCTTAAGAGGATAAAATGGACTACATGGTTTTCAAGACTTTACAAAGGGAGGCAGGGTGAAGACCTAGCAAAAACCTCCCAAGTGCCACATTGCACCTATTTTATTTCTCATCTAGATTAAGAACACCATTAGACATTTAAAAGTCCCTGAATGGGGAAGCAATCTGGGTGCCCTTGGCTTTATTAATTTAGCCTTCATAGGAAGTGTAAGGACAGGAAGGTAAAAAGTTGAAAAGCCCCTTCTTATCTTTAATAACTTATAGTACCTTAAATGAGAAATTTATATCTGGTATATTATATATTCTGACTGGATTACAGAGTTTGCAAAAGGTTCATTTAAGGGGAGGTGGAGAACTAATGAGATGCCAAATGTAGAGGTCAGTTTTCATGCCACATTTTCCAGTCTTGTTTTGTGTACCCACGTAGGTAGGCATAACCATTGACTATGTGATCTATTTTATAAGTCTAAGACAATTCCTTGAGACAATACACATCCTTGACAAAAGTTAAAGATTCTTAGAATAATTGTTCTGAAATAATTTCCTTGGGACTTGGTATTTAAATTTACAAACTTACATGCAAATAAATTTTAGCAGCATTTATTGTTTTTAGGCTACCACATTACCCACTCCCGCTTCTTCCATCCTCCACAGTGGAGTCTCAAGCTGTTTAAAAAAATGACAATGGGTATAAATAGTAATCTAATTATAGTTAGAAGAGATTTACAGCTCCAATTATGACTGCTGTTAAATTTCAAAGGGGCTGACATAAGCAATCAACACATCCCATACAAGAATCCATCTTGCTATTATAAAAGCTACCTGCCAATTGTTCGTCAGTTGAATGACATGCAACACTGAACACATTATCTCTGGGATTAGTGATACCGACAGTTTTGTCATGTTTAATGTATGTAGACAGCATAACGCAAAGGCATGCAGCCTAGGAATTACTCAATTAGGGTCTGCCACGTTTCCAATACATGCATATTTCAAGTATGTTATCTCTTCTTTCTCTTCATGAATTTTCTATTTGAGCTCAATCAACTACATATGCATAGAATTTTACTATGATAAATATGCTTTCCAAGGTGCACACATATATGCAATCACTTTACTAGTCAGGTAGATAAATTTTATATTTATTTTCTATATTAAATAATAGTTATTAAACATTTGCTGTATGGAGGCCTAAAATTTTCATTATTACTTCAGTTGAGACTAACAATTATCCTATATTATGAATACCATTAAATGAATTCATTTGGACCATTTATGGCATGGAACAGATATTACAGATGTTTTGTGATGAGACAGACATGAGACAGACACGTACAGTTTTTAATTTTTCTATAGACGGAGGATTTGTTCAAGCCTTTTGTCAGCACATACCTTCATTAACTTCCCATTGAAGTGATCATTGGTCTCACATTTGAGACCTCTGACTTAGATTTCCTGAACCAACAAACAGGGCATCTTTAATTCATCTAGTACAGTTATCTTATACTCTGAGGTGTAGAATTTGTATGACTTCTTGTCAACCATTCACAGCCACCCATGTTCCCTTATGTCATGTTCTCCATCTCTCACGTCAGACAAATTATCAGAGGTCCTCTGATTCTCTACAGCTTTGTCAGAGATAGGATCTACTCTGATGAGAAAGACCTGATGGGTACCATGCAGTCCTGAGTCCCCACCCAAAGATGATAACTTCCTACTATATTTCTTATGTAAATGACCACAGTTATAGCACCAATCCTTTTTACAGCTCTCTAGGGTCTAATGCCTTCTAATCTACAATCATACCTTGTATCAGAATTGAGGTTCAGAGACAATGAACCAGGGAGGGCCCATGATTTAAACTAAGAGTAAAATGTTCCCCAGCCATTGGCAAATGGCTACTGGTCTCAGTACCTCCCATCACCCCACTGATGTTGCTCATTTCTTCCAGCTGTCTCTCAATATTATCCACTTTGTATATTATCTACCGAGCACTAAGTGAGCCCCTGGCATTTTCAGAAATGTCTGTAAATATGTTCTTGTCATAGCCACTACGTATGCGGTCTGGTGAGCATACGTGGACAGAATCTGTTAATGTTGGTATTATATAGCATCACTCCTCAGCTTCAATGCTATTTGCCATTCACCTGTACAAATGAGATGTCCCGTTTTAGGATACAGGATAGAGTTTGTGCCCATTTCTTGGTTATTTTTACACTTTTACTTTTTCATGTTGCCATATAGAATTAGCTCACTCTCAGAGGACCTACCCACAAATAGTGCATTGACAGTGTCATTTCTGAATATTCTTATTCAGAATGTGTGTGGTTTTTTAATTACAAAGCTAATAACACTTTTTGTCTACATAAAAGAACAGAGACACTAACTTTACAAATGAAGGAATTTAAAGCCAGAGTTTGCCAATGATACTGCAGTTTAACCAGATTGCAGGTGAAGGCAACTGTTCACATCTATGGTTTGGTGATTTTCTAAAAACATATTAGAATAGGCCAGCTGTATCCATGCACCATGAATAGTTTCTTTCTTGATATAACTGATCCCAAAGGATGGCAGAAATTATTTCCTTATGTATTCTACTGGCGTTTGTTTTGTCAGAATATAACAAATTCTACATAAATCCTGTTTTATAAATGGTATGCTGTGCTTTAAATAAAGCCCAATATGTCATTCTGTCAGTGATTAGCAATGGTGAACTGTTTTGTTGATTGATTCACTATTCTCAATGTGCAATTGAAAAAATATTGCCAAATTTGTGATGAAAAATTTTCTTTGCAATGAATTATTTAAACAGTTTATACTAAAATAATAATAAAGGCATTTTTATATTTTACATGTTAAAACTGTTCCTGAGTCCTTGACATCCCTTCTGCAGAGTACTGATTATTCCCTACAGCATTAATGATGGATTCAATGGCTCTATAAATGATACTCAGTTATAATTAATATGAAAGCAGTGTGACAGAATGAGCAGCTTGTTGAATGGTACCTGATATCGGTCCCAGAAATTCTGTAACCTAACTTTGCTTCTCCTCAAATTTCGCATTTTCCAGATCCTGTGTATTCATCTTTATTTTTAGAAAGTCAAAATGCTCTTACTGAATGAAGAACACAGGGTTTGGTTAAACCCAGTAATTGCGCTTATTGTGTAAAAGACTAAGCTCAAAGATTACATCTGAGTGAATGCATCTCACCTGAGACAGAATTAGGCCTACAATACCATCAAATATTTCACCTTTGACAATTGGGCAGCCAATATTTAACTTTTCTTGCTTTGAATAAGTAGAAAAGGTAATAACTAGCTGGTCAGGTTTTGACTAGCCCATTATTCAGGGATCTAAAGCTTTAATTCTCTTTATTGATACCCTATGGCTTTCACGTAATGATTTCATAGTCAAAAATTTTTTGCTGTGCCTTCTGAACTCTAAGCTAATTATCATGAATTATTAAAATTGCTTTTCTTGTCCATTTGTTTTTGAGCTAAGCTTTTCTGTCTTCATTGTAGAACTCATTCTTTTCAATCCAATATAAGCAATGCTAACTATGGGGCATTTTGTGTTATTTTCTGTTTGGGGCAGCCAGATAGAGACAGATATTTTATTTCTCTGTGTGACAACGTGTAGAGTTCCTTTTTATCTTTTTCTTTTAAGTAACAGCCTTCTGATGCTTTAATAAATCCCCATATGCATTAAATGAGTCCCTATTTTGTGCATTTGGTTTAACTCTAGAAACAAGGAAGAAAATCTCTAGAGTGGATAATCTTAGAAAATTTCTTTATTAATAGTCTGTTAATTTTATGGAGCTCTCCTTTCTTCCAAAGATGTGCTTACAAGAAACAAGATAATTACAATAATTCAAGTAGCCACTGTCCTCGGGTTTTTATTTAGCCTGTTTCTTTAGGATTTCAAAATTCCAAGTCCCTGAGCTACAACCTAATCACTTTATTTAGGGGTTTTCTGCTGAAGATCTTTGATTCCACAGTTTCTGAAATTTATGCTAATTAAACAAAATAGCACACTACAATGAACTGTAAACATAATATTGGTTTTTAGACATTAAAAATATCACCAACCTGAGTAATTTTTGTTCAAAAAACTGAGATTAACAGACAGGCCACTCAAATTGTTAAATTTACAGAGAGAATATGAAGAACAACAAAAAAAATGCTAAAACATTGCCTTGAAATCTTTAAACTGTTAGCAGAAAGGAACGAGTTCTCACAAATGGCCTTAAGAAAGCACTACATCTAAGTCAATGGAATCCACTGGAGAACACTTAGCACTAAATAAAAATGTAGAGGCACTGGACAATAACCTGAAAAGAAGTAACTTGAGAATCTTGAGCCCAGATGAACACCCTGCTGTGATAAAAAGCCTTACTTGAGTGGAAAATAAAATTGAATCTGTATGAGAACCCAATTTTATACCTCTTGTTGACATTTATGAAATTTCTGGGCCTTACTTTAAAAGTCTAGATATGGATTCCTTGCACATTAGTGATGTTTTCAAAGTGTCTTTCTGACAAAGACAGAGTCCTTAATAAAAGTCCAATGAATGAAAAATTTCAATATAGAAGCAGTCAATATAACCTTGCACTAAAGCTACATGACTCATGGTGAGAGAGAAAGACTTGGACATTTGTAAAATACTCAGTGCCAGAGGAAGCAGAAGTGAAGTTTGCCCTGTTTAGAATGTAAGTTGATTTTGTAAATACTTTCAAGCTGTAAAATTACACTTGTCCTTAGTCAAAGGCTGAGAAGTAAAGTAAGCTGCAAAACTGATAGCATGAATATTTTTTAAAATCTTGTTTTGACACAGTTGATATTAATTGATTAAAATCAGTCTCATTAAAAAAATTATCCTGGCCGGGCGGTGGTGGCACACGCCTTTAATCCCAGCACTCGGGAGGCAGAGGCAGGTGGATCTCTGTGAGTTCGAGGCCAGCCTGGGCTACCAAGTGAGTTCCAGGAAAGGCACAAAGCTACACAGGGAAACCCTGTCTCGAAAAACAAACAAACAAAAAAAAATTATCCTGGTGTAATTTCTACCTGAGAAACATTTTACATAAATACAAGTTATTTACCTTTGCATCTCTGGTAGTGCCTATCGAGGCTATATTCTCTGTCATTTATTTACTTATTCCAATAAGTAATTTTCATCTTAGTTTGGGTTTTCTGGAAAATATATTTGTCACTACAGCCTCTGAGCTCTAATACAATTAATGATTCAATATATGCTTAGGCTTTAATGACATTATTAACCTGAATATTTTATTCATAAAATATGAGATGTAGAAATAAAGGTCACTAAGTCTACTGAGGTGTTTTTTGTTGTTGTTGTTGTTGTTGTTTTTGTTTGTTTTTTTCTAGCACAGTTGAGATTGGAGGTGGATTACAATACATGGGTTCAAATGATGTGAATTGTAGGAAGGAGGCAAGCATCAGAAAGAGCATGCGGCATTGTTGAGCTGTGTCAGAGGCATTAGTTAATCTGTTAGGAAGCTCTATGTTGGAATATTCCTTTAGAGTTTGCTGAGCTTAGAGCAACAGGTCTCACTCTATCAGTTATTGGTCACAGGATGCTCCTGTGAAGAGGTCACCATGAGAGGGCATCTCCCTTGTCCAAAAACAGTCACCAAAACAGCCCTTTTGAACTCAGGCCCAGGGCATGCTAGACAAGTGCTTTCTATTGCTGAGCTATGCCTAGGAACCAAGTTCCAACACTGACAACTTCTGAGTACAAAGAGGGGAACTGGAGTACAATCTGGGATGAAATTCTGTCATCTTTCATGTCCAGACCCATTCATACAGCAAGACCAACTAGCTTCAGTCTTAAGTATGCCCTGTGTACCCTTAGAAGAAAAGAACTCCTTTCCAAGCACACAATAGACAATAAAATGGCTGTAGATGCAAGGGGCAAATAAATGTTGACATAATACACATAATAATATGAGTGAAAGACACATAGAAAGCACTGGAGATGAGCAACATGTAAACCAGGTTGTTTCACAGTCAATCCCTTTCCAATTCCTTATTATAACTTTGTTCTTTGTAGAATATAATAATTCAGGTCAGGATTTTTATACTGTGTTTCTTAGTACCCTTAGTTTAATTATCTTCATTTTTACTTCTACATCCATTTGAACAAAATTTCCCCTTTAATAAGATTCAAATATTTATTAAATATGTACAATGTTCAGATTCAGCTCCAGATTCTGGAGCTATAGGAGTTATCCCATGGGTAAAATCCTTGTCTTTGTGTTTTTGCTCATGTCTTATTAGGTTTAAATAAATACTTTTATTACTGAGTATCCTTCTGTTTCAACATCTTGTGGCTAAAGAGTGAAGGAAACACTGGTGTAGGTAGATACTATAAAGAGTGTCCAAGACAGAGATAACAGGAAGTCTGATGTTCTTAGCTTGGAAATCTGACTGTCATGATCTGAGGGCACCTGGTCTACAATATGTCCAGAATGGATATAGCCAGTAGTAGTGGAGTCTGAAGAGAAGAAGTCAGATCTAGAAAAAAAAAAGCCTTATAAAGCCTTATGCCATTACTATAACAGCAAATAATCAAGATGTCTTACCCCAAACTGTAATATGCTTTGATTTGAATTTCAAAATTATCCCTCTTGCTGCTGTGTGGATGATAGACAATGACTGACAGAAGAGTAGACTGGAGATAGTCAGAGTTGCAGGGAGGATGTGGGGCCAGAAACATTAAGTATAGGAGTTCTAGGTTTACTTTAATTTTAAACTGTGGAGTTTTATAACAAATCACGCATGAAATAATATAGAAAGAACAATGGTCAGAGATGAGTAATGCTTCTGGGCTCAGCCTTGTGCAGAGTGGACCAACACATGGCACTCACATAATGTGTTGAAGGTCAAAGGTAATGTCAAAGAATATCTGAATTCAGATTTCAAAAGGTGTGAGCTTTTAGGGATAGGAGATACATAGTTGGCAATGTGCTTGCCTTGCAGGCATGGGGCCTAAGTTCTAACCCCATAATTCACTTTAGTAAAACAAAGGATAGAAACAAATGAACAACAAACAGCCGGGGATGGTAGTGAATGCTTGTAATGTCAGCACTGTTGGGTTGGAAAGAACAAATCCCTTGGGGCTGCTGGCCAATCAGACTAACCTCATCAGTGAGCCTTGAGTTCCACTGGGAACCATTGCCTCAAAAAAAAAAAAGAAGAAGAAGAAGAAGAAGAAGAAGAAGAAGAAGAAGAAGAAGAAGAAGAAGAAGAAGAAGAAGAAAAAGAAAGAAAGAAGGAAGGAAGAAATAAAAAAGGAAGTCACCCCCCCCAAAAAGGAAGGAACCTGCCACAGGTGTCCTCTGGCCTCTACATACATGTGACACATGCTTATGTAATACCCCACACACATGGAAAAACAAACACACACAGAGACAGACATGATTTGTGAAGTTAGGAGTTGATGGTCATAAAGTGGGGCACATAAAATTGAGGTTATAAGGAATAAGTGTCTAAATGGATTATTAAGCATAAATGAATGAATAAGAAATAGTACAAATTTAGAGAACAAATGAGTGATGTGTGAAGAAAAAGTCAAAGATGAGGTCAAGAAATTGTAGCAGCCATCCATACAGGCAGTGGAATATACAAGAATATGAGCAGTTAGTGTGGAGAATAACAGTGGGCCAGTATGACATATTTATGAGGGATGAGGAAGGTGATTTGCAGATGGCATCCCAACTGTAGGAAGTCATGACTGGAAACTGGGATATTAAGGGGGTAAAGAGTGAGCTCTTGGAGGAGATGCATAGGTTTCTTGATGAATATTTTTCATCCTTAGAACAAACTTTAGCTTCAAATATTTGCATATTAAATATCTTTTGTTTTATTAGTAGGGCATGTGTATGGAATATATAATAAAGTATAGAAAAATTAAGTTAAAGTAGTAAACAATAATGTTTTTGTTCATTCCAAATTCACGGACAAAGAGCTCTTTTATTCCTAATATTGTCTGTATCACATAAATTCTAATTGGTACTTTTTTTTACAAAAACTTAAAATTTTTTAATAGTATTGTTATTACTATTACTGTTGTTATATTTATATGTTTGTGTGCAATGATGTGTATATGTAGGCACATGTACTTTGGCATACAAGTGGAGGTCAGAAGACAATTTTACCGGCTCAAATCTTTCTTTCCACCTTTCCATGGGTTGCAATGATTCAATTCAGGTCACTGTGCTGTGAGGCATGTTTAACATTTCCACAGCAGCAGGTGTCTATGGAAACAGATGTGTTTCACAAGTATTGGTACCTACTGCTACTGTAAGTTATCACAACCTAACACAAACTTACCTGTTCCCAGTCTTACAGTCCAGTGGCCTGAAATGAGTAGCAGCATGCTGAAATCCCGGCATAAGTAGGATGCTCTGAGGTTAGAAAGAGAGACATCTTTCTTTAATGACATGATCCATGATAGGGTGACAACACTCCAGGTTAGCTCTACTCCCCAAAATAGTTGAGCAACAAAAACTGGAACCTGTGGGGAGGAAGAAAAGGAAATCAAAGTTGAGGATGTAAAAAGCTGAAGGTGCAAAGGGTGGACATAGAAAGAGTTAGTAAATATGATAAAAATACATTGTACGAAATTCTCAAATCATTAATAAAATACTATTTTTAAAAAAGAAAGTCAATTCTCTTTACTTTTGAAACCTCTAGAATTTCCCCAAATTCTTTCGTTTGTCATCCCATTCTGCTAGTGTATTTAGGGGTTGTGTGCTTATGATTGCCCAACTTATTAACCCAGCATAATTTCCTATCCCATTGTCAATGAATTAGCTATCTTAATTTCATTTCAGCTATAATTCCCCTTTACCATGAAATAATATACTAATGGGATTCAGGCACAAGATGTGGACACCTTTCGGGGCTATTCAGATGTCCTTCTAGAAATGAAGCTGTGGTCATGAGTGTCTGAGAGGGGCAGGCCACCGAGAATTGGCAATTTGTGCTGTTGCAGAAAGGAGAGGTGGGATTCAGGTTGAAAGATCATCTGCACTCACTCTTCATCACTGTGGGCCAGCAAGCACTCAGGCATAACATTCCCTGAATCTGACCTTGTTGTTCTTGTTCAGCAAAGCCTGCAGCATTGTCATCAAGCTTATTGACATTTTCTTTCCCTTGAAGATCTTAATACAATTAATCAGAGGAAGTGATCCAGGAGGTTTTGCTAAAGGAAAACAAGACTGGTTGTTTTAGCTAACTTGCAGGAAATAATCTCTTCTCTCCTAATCCAAAATAGTGTCAGTTCTAGTTAGAAGGGCAGAGCTTGGTGTTCATTTGGAGTTAGGCATGCTGCTCTTGTTCTATAGATGCAACCACATGTGGAACATTGTGCTTACTCCTCCTATAATGTACATGGTCAAGCTTCAAAAGAGGATTTGTCTTATCAGGGTTGTGCTTATGGCACCTGTCCCTAAAAGGCGAAGGTACAGAGCTCAGGAGATGCCTCAGTGCATGAAACACTTGCTGAGTAAACATGAGGATCTGAGTTGAAATCCTGAGCACCCATGTAAATGTCAAGTAGGTCTTGTGGTCCACCTGACATCTTATCTCTTAGGAGGCATGGACAGGAGGATCCCTGGGGCAAACTATGGTTCAAGGGAGACAAGTCAGTGAGCTATGGGT
Source organism: Peromyscus attwateri (assembly GCA_902168425.1). Classification (NCBI taxonomy): domain Eukaryota; kingdom Metazoa; phylum Chordata; class Mammalia; order Rodentia; family Cricetidae; genus Peromyscus; species Peromyscus attwateri. The sequence goes on along the minus strand of CABHPP010140602.1, from coordinate 46,787 downwards.
AAAGTGAGTAGCCCCATCTCAATATATAAGGTGGGCAACAATCAAGGAAGACAATATCAATCTCAGGAATTAACACACTAGTGCATACATGTGCACATTCACCCACCATACACAGACACACATGCCTCATACATTTGCAAACACAAACAGACCACACACACACACACACACACACACACATACACACACACACACACACCAAAAAATGATAATGATTTAAACAAAAGGGAAAGAAAATACATGGAAAGACTGAGGTAAAAAGAATACTCAGGTTAAGAAAGAAAACCTCATACAGTAGATACACAGGACAACTGTTGGTGTTCTATAAATTAAAAGAAATTACTCTCCAGAAACCAGAATAGTTGGTGTCTTTCTGATAAACTAGAAATAGGCATGTAATTTGTGCACCTAGGTGCTGAGGTCCTAAGTGTACTTTGTACACAGTTCGCTAGAATCTGTTAAAAATAAGACCCTCCTTAATTATTTGAATAACATTTGTGTCTAAAATAATTTGTAAGTTCTATGGCATTTGCTTTCAGATGATTGAGTCTGTACAGATTCTTCCTAATAGGCACATGTTAAGAATAGGAGAGCTTTTTTTTTAAATCAGCATTTTATCATGCCAGGACATATAAAGTTATATGCACAAATAAAATTTTCACAGTAATTTTATTTCCTTTGGCTTTTCTCCTTACAGATATTTTCCTCTCTTCATTACTTTCCAAAATTGCTTGTATAAGATCATTTTTTTGATCCTCCCTGAGATGTTACTGGTACAGAATATCATTTACTTTTACTACTGAAGACTTTATCTACGAGATTTGTATCAAGTACTGGTAAAATATGGGTTATTTACAAAATTCTTTCTCACACTTGTGCCTGTACTTACGTTAGAGTTATATTTTAGGAAAATGGATTTCAGCATTCTCGATATTATCAACCTTGATCCCTCTTTGGAAAACAGGTTAATCTGAGAAGTGGTGGCATTAGGAGATTGAAATGGAGACTTAAGACTTGCAAGGAAACCATCTGCTCCTAGCTGCATTGATTTGCTGTATTTATTTTTAACAGTTAGAACAACTTGGCCCCAGCTCTGAGCCCCTGGCAGGCACTCTAGGTTCCATGCAGCTGATTGTGATCTTCACTCGTTGTTCTTGTCCCCGACAGCGTTTCAGATTTAGTTCTCTCCAGAGCACATTCTTTCCTTTGGGTTGCTGGATGTAGTTCTGGAGGAATGGAGATCCCGTGTTTTCCACCTGTGTTTTTTTCCTTAACGATGGGCAAATAAAACTGTAGAGCTGAGGGAAGTTCAAGAGTTCTGAAAGGATGCAGAGTTCTAGGAAAGTCACCCAGATTCATGCCTAGTGCCTCCACTACCCCATTCTGGGAACAGAAGGGTAGTGTGCAAAGTGACCTTGCCCATCTGTGTAGGAGCTTTCCATCTCAGAAGCCACAGAGGGGATGCATGCAAGCAAATTCAACTGGCTTTTTTTGCTCATGTTTATGCCCTGACCTTCAAGCTATATGTTCCCCTTCTATAAGAAGTCGGCTCTTCTTCAGCTCACCAGGAAATGAGACTCCTTTTCAGATGTACTCAGATGGATAACTGCATTTTATGGTGAAATGTACACTCCAGGAAAATGAAATAACATCATAAGCAGGATGAACAATTTCTAGTAAGGATAGGGTACATTTTCATGCAGGCTATTTGCTCCAAACCATTACTAGGGAGTTATGATAAATTAAATCAATATAGTCTAGATTTTAAAAGGTAGTAACGCCACCATAGACTAGAAGTGAAAATAAAGAGCAATGCTATGAGGAACTTCAGTTAGCATACTATTTCTGTCATGATTAGAAGAGGACAGAGGCCCTGTACAGACCCAGTCCTCAGGAGGATACAGGTTTTCAGGAGTAGGCCAGAGACTACCAAGAGTCCCGGGGGTCAGAGACACCTTACCTTCCATCTCACATTTATATCAAAAGCTGAGTGGTAAATTGCTACCAAATTGCCTGTCTGGAGTCATAGAGAATAGTACCAGGCTAGATGAACATGAACTAAGGCAGGCCAACTGCTAACTTGATATGTGACCTGTAGTATTCTTAGTCTCACTACAAGATAGGGTCTTACTTAACCTGACATAATAAACCCTACATCCATACCGAAAGCTTTCAAAAGATGGGACTGGACAAAGTTAGTTTGAAAAGACAAGAGTAGTAAAAACACAACCACAACTTCATTAGGAATAGGGGAGTAACCAGAAAAATAACCTAGAAGAATGAGACAGCATCATTAGAAGGTTTTGCTTTGTACACTTAATCTATTATGTTAGATATGTAAGACTCATACATAGACATATGTATGCATACTTTAAAGTAGTGTATATATAAACATTTGCACAAATTGGTCACATAGTAGACAAAAAAAAAAACCCAAAAAACAAAAACTATACCTATGCAGATTAAAATAACTAGGTCTCATGGCAATCTAATCCTGAATGTCACACAATGAAAAGTTTTTAATCTGTTTGCTTCACTCTTCCAAGTAAAGTATCTCCTGAAACTCTTTTTCGGTGTCTAAAGGATCACTGAAAATGGTTACAAGGAGGATAGTCAAGATAAACATGTCATGTTAGGCTGACTAATGGTGGAAGCTGAGCTAGGGAATCCATCATGTTGGTGTTTGGGCAGTTCCAGTATTTGCACAGGTGTGTAGAAGAAAGGTGGGCTAGGCTGGTGGGAGGAAGGCTGTGGACCCTGAGCTGCAGAACCCTGTGCACTCTCAGATATTGTTGGTAGATTTACTAGTCACCTTTCTATTGCTGTGCTAAAATGCTATGACCAGGGCAACTTACAGAAGAAAGTTTATTTGGGTCTCCAGTTCTAGAGTTCATCATAGTGATATTCAGTAGGTGTGGTGGCCAGAGAAGAAGGAGAGCTCACAACTTCAAATTCTCCTTGTAAAAGCATTTTATCTCAAGGCTAACTCCCAGTGATCTACTTCCTCAAGCAAGGCTGCCCCTCTTAACCTCCTAAGGGTGCCACCCACTGGGAGCACATATTCAAATGCCTGAGACTACTGGGGACATCTCACTCAAAGCACATCAGCATACTTATTTCTTTGCTGAATACTTCACAGAATGACTGGATTGACCAGCGACAATATATGTCAACAACTTCGCGGTTCCTGGGATATTAGTTTTTACCAAATGTCAAGGTGGCTAGGGGAAAGTCTGGGGAAATATGTGTAGTGCTTCTATGTGGAAAGTGAAATGAAAATTGCTTGGTAATTGAATTAGGTTCTAATGTACAGCAGATTAAAAGACAATTTCAGGAATCAAACATTTGAATATGGTATTTGAATAAAGATCGAATGTAAGTGTGTTTTATACATAGGGCCAAAAACCTAGGTATTTGTGACTTTCTAGGTAATTACCTGATTGTTTCAGCTTTGGTTCTCACATTTTGGGTTAAGTCAACAGTGGACAGCCTATGAATCGACTTGGCAGAGACCTGAGCTGCTGTTTTCACTACAGATAGCATTTTTACAAGACATAAAAAATAAAAATAAGAACAAATCACTTGTAAATCATCAAAGTATTTCTTGAGTGTTTTGCTATTTTCATAGTTTCTTTGCTGCAAAAATTCAGCCTCTTATATCACTATAGTTGCTTCATTTCCTTTTCCCTGAGTCCAATGTGAAATTAGCTAAAGTGTAGCTCCTTATACTACAAATAAGACAGAGCATAACTTGAAGTCCAACATCTTCATTATTTTCTGTTTGTTAGTAAGCTGTAATATAAACTTATGTATACTTTTAACAGTAATAACTTCATAAGTAAGAATGAAAAAAGTAAATATTTTAGTACTTCAAATCTTTTTTTTCCTCATCAAAACAGCTTTACGATTTCAGTCTGACTTGGGCTAGAAAGAGAGTCATTAGAAATTGTTTTAACCAAAAAGACCACAAGAAAATTATGAACCATAAACAGACACCACAAAATATATAGGAAATGTGACAAATCAAACTAAACCCATATGATTTATTTATGTATAGCTCGTTAAGTGCAAACACAAAAGAGAAAATGAAGAAAACTTTTAAAGGAGCACATAAACAGAATATAAAGAAAGGTATAGAAGAAAGAAGAAACAAACAAACAAAATAATGAGTGTCGTAAATCTCATGAAGAGAGGAATGGAGACATTTGGACATTGATTTTTTTGAGAGGCAGTATCTTAAGTCCAAATATCCTTCTTTGTCTCTTAAATGTTCCTTGATAGATACTTAACAACATTCTTTTTACACCAGAGGAAATGATGTCCCTTCTTCAATGTCAGTGAATTCCAGTAGACTCTCTAATACACAACACACAGTTTTCAGGCTTCCTTACCTCAAGTACCCCTTATCCAATCATCCTTGCTTTATTTTCCCTGTCCCTGATGCATTCTCTCACTGCATGGGGTGTTCTGTGCAATATAAAGCAGACGTCAATACCACATTTGTCTCTACTATTCTTCTCTTCCCTCATTATTTCTGCCTGCCTGCATACCTCAGCTGAATTTCTGCCTACCTGCATACCTCAGTTGAATTTCTGCCTACCTGCATACCTCAGCTGAAGACTACCCAAACCAATTGCACCCTCACGTCTTCCTAATCTTTCCCTGATCATCTTAGTCTTAACTATTTTCTTGGTTTGCCGCACTTCTCTATCAAAACTTGTGCACACAAGAACCACAGCCGATGTTATTTTAAACCCTTCAGTGCCTGGAAGAATGCTCCATCCTGTAGTTCAGACATTATTGTGATGTGTTGACGGATTATGCCAACACCAAATACTCCTATAATTATAGGTTCTTTCTCTGTTGATTTCTTCTCCTGATTGAAGTTACCCTTCTCACCTTTTCCACATTTCTTAAAACATGGTGAGTATAATTCTTAGCTATTGGGAAACAAACACTTGTCTTTAAATTTCTTTGGTCAGGGAATGTAGATTAATACTATTAATTAAGGTACTTTTGTACAAACCAGCCAACTGGTAGCTTTTATTGTCAAGACCAACTTTTAAACACAGTTTAAGATGATGTCATCCAGTTTAGCCCAGAGCAGGTATGTCTTCAGCCTATTATCCTGGAGTGATTATTAATACTATCAAAAAGACATGTTTAATGATAAGTTACTTACTTTACCTACTCTGCTTCTTGTAAAAATGCATGCCGCTGGTAGAAATCAAAAAGAAAGATAGGCTGAAATCTTTAAATTATGTATCATTTAATGCTACCCCACTCTGAAAGTGCAGGAGCACTTTCATTAAAGAGCTGCTTCTTGGGATCTGAGTGGGGAAATCTGTTTGCTCTGAGATGGCTTCCAAATGCTTGCACGCTCCATCTTAGATGGTGTGCAGTGAAGGGTGAGGATAAGCTGAGGTTTATGAATTTGTAATAGGCACCATGCTGAGAAGGGCTGAAGGCATAACACCGGGGATGACTGAGAGAAAACACAGAAAGGGGGCTCAGAGAAGAAGGTCCCAGCTGGCCTGGCCTGTGCATGACCTGAGTTACAGCTCACCAGGGAGAGGAAGCAGCTTCTAATTTCACTGAAGTTCAGAAGTAGGGGATAGATTAAGGCAGGTAAAGGAAAGAGCCACACCTTTTGTGTTTGTCCTAACACAAGGAATGTGTAGAGTTCAGTTGCACCAGTGAAAAGAATCATTCAATCTTCCAAGAAATTGGTACTCTTAAAAATCTTGATGTTCCAACTCTATAGCAGAAATCTTTTAAGCCTGGGCTCTCAGATTGCATCTCGGGATTTACTGTCAAGTGTTTCTGGCCTGATTCAATGCAAATTTAGAGGAAACTTTTTGATGACTGTAAAAAGAAATGCATATATCAGCAGTTGAGTTTTCAAATTGTAAAAGGAATAGTCCCTTTTAAAACTTTTTCTGTTTATAATGTGGAAAAAAAAAAAACAAAAAAAAAATAGAACCTGTGTGTGATTGTGTTTCTAGAAAGATATTTAGTTTGAGACACAATTTACATTTAGTGATTTATTTCACAAGGGAAAAGTATAGTCCTATTCCATAAAATATTATAGTCAATTATTTTCAGAAATTAGATTCATTGACAGTGTCTATACTTGGTCTAAAAGTAGTTTCAGATGATGGACCATTGCTTAATTGCAGTGTTCATTAGGCATTCTTCTTAGTGGGCTGTGACAGACAGACTGCACTTGCAATCATATTGCTGCCTCTGAAAGTTGTCAGTTCTGGTCTGGAATATCAGGACTAAAGGTTCATTTGTCTTGCCAAGAGTTCAAAGGGCACCCAAGTGTTATCACCTCCTCTCTTCCCCTTCCCTCCCTTTCAAATCAATTCTATAGTGTCATTGAATTTTGACCTTCACTGCGAGGCATGTTTGGACTGGTCAGGGTGATTCTCCTTCCAGGGGAAGGCACTGAGGGCAGAATGAGAAAATGAAACTTGAAGGTATTAATTTTTAAACTCCCAAACCAGTTGCAGTGCCTGTCACTTTAGATGTCTGAATTTCATTAGTATTGACAGAGATGAGCAGCAACTCCTAATTGAAAGCTTGCACCTGAAGCATGGCACAAGCATAAGGATGCCAGGTCTGGTGTTCTGAGAGGCAGGAAGGCACTTTCACAGTACTGTAGGTAGAAGAAGGCAACAGAGGCACATGCTAGTGTCCAGTGCATTCAGAGCCACCCCTCTTTCTACTCTTGTCCTCTCTCGATCCTTTTCTGCACCATTTACCTCGAATATACTGGAGTAATTACAAGCATGTAAGTCCTGTGCAATCTAAACAGAGGAAACTAGATAGGGAAAGAAGAAGAAAAACAATGAGAGACAAGGGAGGAACGCAACAGGAAGGAATGACCAAAGAACACCTATCAGAACACGTTTAAGTGAAAACTCACCATTTTGATATCCTGTCTGGGGTTTGTCTGCTTGCATGCTGCTGTCTTGAGTTTAGTTAGTTGCTAAAAAGCAATAGCTTTGTAGCAAAATCATGCCCATATGTATAGTCATAGGTATATAAAACTCACTTACACTACTGGATTTAAGGTCTTTTCTGTCACATTTAAACCACAACTGTTCTCAAATTAGCTCCAAAGAGTTCACATGATAATATCTCACATTCATTCTGAGTACAAATTTATGCTTGGGAATGCCACATGAAACACTTACAAACATCTGTGCGTAGATGCAATGGCCACTCAACACGTGCACCCGTGCTCTACGAAAAGTGAGATTGCTTTCATAACCCTTGCATAGAAATAAATACCAGCTTCTCGACAATTGCCAGCAGTCTATTGTGGGGGCATCTTTGTGGATTTCTGTGGGCCTCTCCAGCACTTTGCTTCTTCCTATTCTCATGTGGTCTTCATTTACCATGAACATTCCTTGTGTTCCCTCTCTGTTCTTGATTCAGTTGGGATCTCCCGCTCCCCCAAGTTCTCTTTCCCTCGCCCCTCGCCCCTCATTACCCCCACTCACATCCAGATTGTTCATGTAGATCTCATCCAAACCCCATCCAGTGACTGAGGGAACTAGATGCAGATATCCACGGTCAGGCCCCGGGTGGAGCTCCGGGAGTCCAATCCGCGAGAAGGAGGAGGGTTTATGTGAGCAAGAGTTGTTGGGACCAGGGATGGATGGAATACAGGGACGAGTGGCCAAACGAATGGAAACACATGAACTGTGAACCAATGGCTGAGGGGCCCCCAACTGGATCAGGCCCTCTGAATGGGTGAGATAGTTGATTGACTTGATCTGTTTGGGAGGCATCCAGGCAGTTGGACCAAGTCCTGTGCTCAGTGCATGAATTGGCTGTTTGAAACCTGGGGCTTAGTAGAGATGCTTGGCTCAGCCTGGGAGGAGGGGACTAGACCTGCCTGGGCTGAGTCCACCAGGTTGATCTCAATCCTTGGGGGAGTCTTTGCCCTGGAGGAGATGGAAATGGGGGGTGGGGTGGGGGGCCGCGGGAGGGTGGAGAACGGGGGAATCTATGGCTGATATGTAAAGTTGAATTATATTGTAAAATAAAATAAAATAAAATAAAATAAAATAAAATAAATTCAAAAAAAAGAAAAAAGAAATAAATACCAGCTTTCAAAATACGAATGTGTAGATAGCTTAACATCTTTTACTCGAGAATCTTAAAAGTTTTCAATGCAAAAATATGTGTTTTTAATACAGACAAAGCTATTTTGGAAAGTAAAAGCAATGAATATTTGAATTAGGTAGTTCGTGGGTTTTTATATGCTTATATCACTTATACATCTGACCATGGTCAAGTAATGCATAAATCAGTAAGAAATGGTAATTTACTAGTGAGATAAACATTTTAATAAGTACATAGCAAAAAATGATTATGCCAATCAATCGCCTCTAACTCTAAGGGAAAATATTTCTTAAAAAAAAAAAAAACTTTGAAAAATAGTTTTCCACATCCAATGAAACTATATAGACAGACTCATTCATATATTCTTTTTGTTTTTTCTTTTTATTATATTTATTATTTAAAATAATTTTTAAATTTAAATATATTTTGATCATATTCTTCCTCACCCCAAAGTCCTTCCAGATCCTTTCCCCCTCCCTACCCACCATTTCATTTATTTAGTGTGTGTGTATGTGGCAGGCCACAAGAATATATTATAGAGATTCAGCTGTTTATTAAAGCTATACTTTGACTGGCCAAGGGTCTGTCAAAAGGCAAGCCATTTATTATGAATATTTGGTGTTATCCAGCTCTTAATATTTCATCGGTCTTCTGCTATGAAATTCTTGCATGCCCAAATATTCCCAAACTGGCAGGGAATGAAGAAACAGAGGACAAAGATGAGGCTGGAAGCACAAGAGCTTAGTCGTTAGCAGGACTATGAGAGGGAACCAGATGGAATTAAAGCTGTGTAGACAGGATTTCATCCCAGAGAAATAAAGTGGACAAGGAGCTTGGTGTATCTAGACTTATTCTTGCCCTGAATGCCTGATGGAGCTGTAGCTGAATTGACAGAATTTTGTCTTAGAGAAATAAAGTTTACAGACATAAGAACATAATGTACGTAGATTTTTTTTCCCCTCAGATATTCCATGCTGAATGTAGTAAAATTCCTGGACCCTGGGTAATCCATAAGTGTACATATGTACACACTAACTGTGCACATGCTGCAGCATGGGTGTGGTGGTCAGAGGATAACCTGAGTTAGTCAGCTCTCTTCTTCTACCATGGGTCCCTGTTTTCAAGTAGTCAAGCTTGGCAGCAGTTTCTTTCATTTGGTAAACCATTCCATTTGTCCTCATTCATATACATTACCAGTTCCAATCCTAGATCTGTGACCTAGAGAATCCTATGCATATATACATCAAAGGATGGGAATAAAACAATCATAGGAGAGTGGAAACATTAACCACATTTATCTGTAGAACAGTGGGTAGACTATGAACTGAGTAACATGATCGGATTGTAGTTATAAACAACAATGGATTTTATCAAGATGTACTATGACAAAGCAAGTCAGCCACAAAGGAATGAGTACAGTATGACTGCAAAACACTGTCTGTGTGCATAAGACATCATGTTTAAGTAGGAAACTCACAAAATGCTGTCGAAAAGACAAGGAAATGGTTATTTTCCAGGAAGAAAAAGGGAAATGAAGCGAGGAGAGAGTTTGAGATGGGACTGATTTTCTACTTCTAGACCCAAATGTTACTTTCATTTATATTTTACTCGTGTCTGTTTTTCTCAACATGGAAACACTTCATAAAAACTACAGTTTTAGCAGTCTCAGCCTATGTTCATGAAGTCTCCCAAGAGGGTAACTTGAAGTACCACAGGAAAGGATAACTGGCCTCCCTTGAATGTGATCTAAGACAGTCACCATTTCTAAGTCCAGTTTTCTCAGTCACATCCCACCACTTGCTTCCAGTGTCTTCAGGTTAATGCTTAGGCTCTCAAGTGGGGATTTTGAAATGCTCATTTTAGCCTGCCTTGTTTATAAGAGAAAGGTACTCATGATCAGAAATGATCCCTGATGATGTTCTGGGCTTGAGTATTCCTACCCTTGGTTTCAAGGCCTTTGCTTCTTTGCACTTCTCCCACTCCTTGTTTCCAATGTTAGCCCCAAGTTCCATGGGCAAATGCCTGGGTATCTAGTATGAGAACTAAACAGGGTTTCAGAAGTCCATAATCAGTCTTTTATACTCGTGAATTAGTTATTCTTCTTGTAGTTGTGCCCAAACACCAGAAGAAGAAAAATAGCAACCTAAGGGGTGACAGGTCTTAGTCAGTGTTCTGTTGCTGTGAAGAGAACTCATAATCACAGCAACTCTTATAAAAGCAAATGTTTAACTGGGGCCTTCTTAGTTTCCATTATTATCATGGCAAGAAACATGGCAGCATGCAGGAGGACATGGTGCTGGAGAAGCAGCTAATGTTCTACATCTGGATCCACAGGCACCAGAAAGAGATTCTGAGCTTGGCATGGGCTTTTAAACATCAAAGCCCACCCCTTGTGACACATTTCCTCCAAAAGGCCACACCTCGTAATCCACTCAAAAAGTACCACTTACCAGTGACCAAGCAATAAACTCCATGAGCCTATGGGGCCAATTTTATTTAAACTACTGCAATAAGTTTATATTGGCTCTCAGTTTGAATGAAAACAGTACATCATGAAAGGGAAGTCATGTACACAGGCAGCTTCATGTTGACAGAACAGGACAACTGGAACTCCTTACCTCCTCACAGCTTAGCAAAACAGAAAACAGAGTTTGAGTAGGGAGTAAGGAAGGACTATGAAGCATGGCTTAACCCCCAGTGAACCTCTTCTTCTAGTGAGGAAAGGTTGGATAACCTTTCAAATCAGCACCACTGGTCAGGAACCACACGTTCAAGCACATGACCTTCTGGGAAACTTCACATTCAAACCACAACAGTTTTGTACATCTACTCTTACCTTGTCTACCATCTAGAACATGAAGACTCTTGTCTGTAGTAACTTTCTGAATCTTAGAAAATTGGAGAGATAATTGATGCATCCCAGTATAAATTTTGGGACATTAACCAATTTTTAGTTCATACCTGAATTATAAAATATGAGGAATTTCTTAAACATATATATAAGCCGTGTATTTTGTCTATTCAGTTTAGCTATAAAAACTGTAAAAGACTTAAGTTTATCTTCAGAACTGAGACAGTTGTTCAATAAAACCAGAACAGATGCATAGTAAGGTAGAAAAGTACAATCACTTCCATTTCATTTCATCTCAACAAGCAACTCTTCTCGTGGTTTCATCACTAAAGCCACAAAAGCAGACATGCTGGGGTGGACTGTGATGACCTACTCTAACAGTATTGGATATTGGCCAACTTACGTCTGTCCTTTGCATTACATAGTCCAGCAGAGCCATGCAAGTCTAGATAGTAGCCCCATTCACCTACCAAGGTTGCCCTAGTTTCAATGATCTTAATAAACATACTCTAAAATATCAAAAGGGAATATACATAAATAACTATTTTTATAACATTTATTGGATTTTATTTATTGAGACAAATTACCATGTATCTCATATTAGCTTCAGACTACAAACTTGCCATATTGCTAAGGATGATTTTGAACTTCTAATTGGCCTGACTGTACATCCCTTGGGCAGAGATTTTAGTGTACACCACTACAGCCAATTCATGTGGTGTTGGGGAAGAAATACTGGGTTTTGTACACTCTGGGCAAGCACTTTTCCAACTGAACTACATTGTTTAGTAAAAATTCTAAGTTTTAAATAGAATAGCATGACAAAAATATCTCATTTTGTTTTACCTTCTGGGCATGTGACACATTCCCTTGACTAAGAGATTTATGTAATATGCGTTACCCTCATATTGTTATCTTAGAAATCCATCTCAGATGTCAGGTCAGCTGTTGAGATACTGTACTTCTTTGTTGAAATCACTCTTATTTTACTTAGTAGTCACCCCAAAATAGAGTAGCGATGCAGTTGCCTGATGATTGATTCAAAGGGGGTGTCAGTGTGTAAAATATGGAAGGAAAGGTGAACTCCAGCACTATGTAGCTGCTGTGTGTCACAGAGGAAAAACACAATGTATGTAGGTCTGAGCTCTACCCAAGATTTTTACCCTTCTCCTGGTGATCTTAGGACATATTCTTAAAGAAAATTGGGACCCCTGAATGTGCTGCTAGGTATATTTTTGTGGGGGCTGTCAATAAAGCCTTAAAGGCTCATGGGGAAGGAAAACCAGGATTGTATGCATCTTTTCTATTTCTCTTATCAGAATGGTCACAAATTGATCTCTTCTCCTGGTAGAAAAGAAGAACAGTCTTCAGTATCCTTAAAGTTTTCTTACATGGCATGTGGCCACTCTTGTTAGTTACTTTGCTAACTGCGTCTGTGTTTTAGCAAAGATTTTTTTTTTAACTTGGTTTAGTGGGATGCCATGACTGAATGCATACAGGCTTCATATGGACTTGACTCAACCCAATAAATTCATAGGATCCATTAGATGATGAGCCATAACCATGAGGCAGGCTAACCAGGGATAAGCAAAACTGAAAAATCATCTAGAAAAAGTACAAAAAGTTCAAAGGACAGAGAGAACATAGTTGTGTAGACAAAATAATACATATAAATTTAGGTGTACATAAAATAATAGACACCAGATGAGAGTGTGTCATTAGTATCTCTGCCAAGTTTAAAGGCACTGTGGATGTCTACTAATTTTTACATAGTATATCTAGGCATTGAATTTACCTATGCAAAGTTACAGGTAATTTTGGTCTTCTAACCTTAAACATTATTAAGCACCTATTTTGTGTCATATTCTCTTCTAGACAAGCAGAAATATGATGGTGAGCAGGACAGAAAAGGTCTCTGCTGGGAAGGAGAAGGTGAAGGAGCATAACATGCACAAAAGGAGGTAAAACATTATGCAGACTATGTGTGCCAGTCTCAGGTTGACTAAACTAAGAGCATAGTTGATCCAGGAGCTGCATCAGAAATTGTAAGTTGGGTAAGTTGCTCCAAAGTTTTGAACCATGCCTTTTTTTTTTTTGCTACTCAGTCTGTAAAAATATTCAGAAGAGCTACAACGTAAGTTAATTTGAGAAGCAGTTACTAGACAAAGCTTGATCTTTTTAGAGATTGACTTGCTTGCAGAAAATGGAAGTTTAGATTGGAATATGACTTCGATACACCTCATTAACTCAAGTGCAGTACTTGTCTTAGACACTTAAGATCCAAGAAAAAAGATACAAATACAACCTGTGTTTAAAGTTTAGCAATCATCTCACTCATGAAGTATAATATATGGTCAGATGAGAGACAAAAAGTAAAGCCAATATCTGATTCCCATGTTTTTTAGCTCTTGCTCTCTGTGGCTAGGTAGAAAACAAGCTGTAATTTGTGTCCCTTAAAATTAAAATTAAACACATGGGAACTAAGCCACTATGGATGATTATATGTTAATTCTAGCCTAATAACTCTGGTCCTCATGACAGTGGGGAGCAGACATATGCTTGTAATAGTGGAGTTCCAGCTAGCGTGTCTCTAAAGACTAAGGCAAGCTTGGGAGTAGAACTTGTACTCTGAGATCTCAGAAGAACAGTAACTGTAATTCTGAGTTCCTGGCATGTAATACTGCAGATTTGTTTTACTTTATTATCTTTTTTCTTACTTATCTTAGGTTGGCAGGTTTGAGTAGGGAGTTGCCAACAGACCAATGCCAGAAATCATGCTCAAATTGAGATATAACACTCCACAGTCACCAAGAAACTGCTGGCATTTAAAATGTCTTTACTTCTCATCATCTCAATTTCTTCAACCAAAATCAAATAAATGCTACTCAATAATTTCTAAAGGTCCTTCCAGATCAAATATTATGTAGCTTTTGTAGATGGTGCCTCTGTGGTCCAGATATATCCATCAACATCTTTTTAGTAACCAGTGTGGTATTCAGATAGTGTCTTGAGAGAGGACTCTCACTGCTTAGTGGAGTGAAAAAAGGGTAAGAGTGGAAGGCATAAAACTTGGATTTCCATCTGGTAGCTCCACCAAATGTTGCCACTGTGGTAGCATGTGAACTACCATATATCCTTCCTTTTGACAATTCAATGAACTCATATGAAAGAGTTCTGATTAATATAATGAGACCATGACATATGAGACACATACAGGTGATTCAGCTTCATGCCATCACTGTCATATGGAAGGCTAGGGTCTGAGAAGTAGCATTGGGATTGAAGTACAGTGTTTATAGGCCTACTAGAAAGATTAGCTTACATAGAGTAGGTCTTATATGAATTATGTTCAAATTATACCTGGGACTATTTAGGTTACCTTGATAATTGAAGTCAAAATTTTATTTGCTTAAAGAAATCATAAAGAATAGGAAATATTGTTGTTGAAAAAAATCAGACTATGGTGAGAAGTTGGGAGGCCTGTGGTGTATGTCAAGAAATTATTATAGAGGAGGCATTAAAATCTGATATTTTGTCCTAAGATCAGAAAACAAAAAATAATTAATATTTAGTGGACGATCTATTTAGTGGGCTTTTTTGAATATTTAATCCATGACTAAAATACAAAATATTTTGTGGCATTGTGAGAATTTGGCATGACTTACAAAAAAAGAATCAGTTACTATCCATAGAGTTATAAGTGTAAGATAACAGAACTGTAAATATTAGATTAAAATACTAGAGAAAGTACCCAAGTATAGACTTCCCAAAATACAAAATAATGTAAATGAAAACAGGATATTGAAAATAAAACCCTTAACAAGAAATTTTATGAACAAAATTAAAATGACTTGTATATTAGAAAAATTGTTGTATGTAATGAAGGATTGATATCTCGACTAAAGAAAGTAATATTAAAAGTCAGTAAAACTTAACTAAAGAGAGAAAAAAGAAGGGAAGTAGAAAGGCAGGCCAGTGATCCAATGGTGATGTAGAAATATGTCGCAGTCTAGGAAAGGTAAGCATTCTCATACATTCTTTTGTTCTGTACATTTATAGTTTTATCACTGCCCATAAATTTAGTTATATGTGTTTATGTGACTTCACTGAGCAAAACAGCACTCATATCACTGATAACAAATGTCTTGGGATAACAAAGTCAGCTGGCCAATTAGGGGGCCTGTTTTATCTTGATAATCTAATCACATGTTTGAAAACAAGCAACCAAAACCAGAAGTCAAGAGTTAAAAACTCAGGCACTTCTGAAACTGCCACAATGTGGCTGACATTAAACAGTTGTGTTGAAACAGAACAAGCTTTCACTGTAAGTGAGGTTTTTAGAGTCTGAGTCCCAGCAGTCTTTTATGGGATCTATCGGATCCTTTTTTGTTTGTTTGTTTGCTTATTTGTTTTATGTTGAGGCACAGAACAAAAACCATACAAAAGAGACAATTTGAATTTGCTTTAGGCCACAGATCATGACAGCAGATCTGATGGAGTTCAGGAGCTCCATGCTACCAAAAGACTTGGACATTTGATAACATGGATGAGTTAAGACTGAAGTCATTTTACCTGAGTCTCTAGATTTAGCTAGACCCCAAAAGTCTTGTGGGATAAATAGGATGGGGAAGAAACAAACAAACAAACAAACAACAACAACAACAAAAAGGAAATACTCTGTGTGTTTTTAAATTCTCTTCAGTTTGTTTTGTAATATTTTCTTCTTGGAAATAGGCAAAGGAAAATCAACAAACTAAATCAACAAAAAAGTTTTTTCCAAAAATATGGTTTGGTTTAATCAGTCATTTGAAGATACTTATACTGTCTGTTCAGGACATATGTACTTTAAGAAAACACATTGTTGTTAAGGTAAACTCAATTCACATCTACTTTCTTGCATTCTTATGTGTTTAAGGATAGATTTTACACATATTTTTGTAAATACCAAAACCAAAGCAAAACAAAAAACAAGCACCATTTATCAGATTTTTGGCTTGCCAAAGAAAACAATACATTTTACTGAGTTTGACCAAGGTCTAAATTTATTTGAAGGCCTTTTGCTTTCTTAAGTACATAGTTATGTTTTGCTTAAGCATAATTAGATTTCATTATGTGCCCAATAAACATTTTATTGAGGTTTTACAATGCCATTGGTATATTGCTGTTTAGCAGCCAAAACGCCTCCATTCTCAACAGTGCAGCCAGGAGTGGGGACTTGGGAATTTGGGAACCAGGAGACTTGTCTGTTTGAGGCTGAAGTGGTGTGGGGTCTCTACTCCATACCTGAGGTTTCCAGCTCCTCCTGAGAGATAATACACACTTGCTCTCACTATGTGAGCTGTCCAGAGGCAGGCTGTCAGCAGAATACTACCATTTGCAGTACCTGAATTCTTCTCCCTGATTCTTTGTCTTTCTATGTGCCCTTCACACATGACAGGACCACATCCACTCTAAATATGTGAAGAGGCACCATGGTGAATCAGTGGTCTGCTGCCCACGAGGAAAGAACTGATTCCAGAATCAGGTAAAGTCTACTCAGTTGTCATCCCTCCTAATTTCCCTTCACATCCAGTGTTTCTGGAGGTACATGTTGCATACTTGCCTGAGTTTCCTGTATTAATAACGTTTCACATTGCTACACCAAATGCCCAACAAAAGAAACTTAGGTAAGGTTTATTTAGGTTCAAATTGTATTTGTTCTTTTGTGTATGTGTTTGTGCTTGGGTGGATGTCCTGATAACCTGAAAAGGCCAGAGGACAACTTGCAGGAGTTGATTCTCTCCTCTTGGATTCCAGGGATCTAGCTCAGTTCTACAGGCTTGGCACAGGTGCTTTTATCCACCCATTCATCTCCAAGTACACTTTTGGTTAAATTGTGAGGGTTTAGGACACCCTATCAGGGAAGTTCCAATGCAGTATCAGGAGCTGATCACACAGCATTGCACTTGGGAAGCAGAGAGAGAGAAATGCTGGTCCTTGGGTTCCCTTTTCCTCAGTCCTGGATCCCAGGTCACAGAATGGTGCCGCTCACAGTTAGAATGGATCTTCCTACTTCAATTAATCCAACTGAGAAACTCCTTCACAGACAAGCACAGAGCCTGTTTCCATGTTGATCTAAGTCCCATAATGTTGAAAATTAAGATTAACCATCACATTTTCATATTGTCATGGTTTTGACCTTAAAGGGGGGTAGGTCATAGGCAGGTGTAACCTCCACAGCTGCCTCACTAGGGGCATTGCTTCAGGTCATGGCTCAAACAGCTACCCATAACACCTGAATGTGGACTATCTGAGACAAAATTTTATGGGAGTCCCTCAGTTCTTGATCCTCATGAAAAATTCAAGGAGACACAAAGAAAGATGCAGCAAGCAAGACTTATTAAAGTGAAGGCAATTACATTCACAGAGAAGCCAGCGGTCCATCCAAGATAACAATGGACCACTAATGGTCTGGGGTTCTGCCCTTTTATCCATTCATTGGTTTTTTTAATCTATGTTGTCCTCTCTCTGTGTCACAATTGGTCTACTTAGAAGATAACCAGCTACCACTTGAATTTATAACTTGCTTTAATTAGAAACTATTTATTCCTTTTTGAGACTATTCAAGGTCTTCTATAGTTGATGTGAAGATGGCCTGCCTCCTACTTAATCCAAAGACTATGTGACACTTGGGTGTCACATTGGGAATATTACTTAAACAAGCCTGTTCACTTTCTGCATATAATTCTTGAAATTATAATACAATTACATTATATTTGTAATGTAATTACAAATTACAAAAACCTCCCTTCCCTTTCCTTCCTTCAGCACTTACAATGTATACCCTTGCCCTGTCTCAAAACTGTGGCCACTTCTTCTTTACCTATCCTTCTAAATACGTAAATACAACATACTCAATCTGTATTATGTTACTTGTATCTAGATGATTTCAGGGCTGACCACTTGGAATTAGACAACCAACTGGGGGCCTTTTCCCTGGTGAAGACCATTTGTTGCCATGCTCAGGCATTCTCTATCTGCCAGTAGTCCTTTGTCTAGGGTTTATGCCCCAAGAGATCTTCCCCTTCTGTGTTAGCCTGCCCATTGATGTTGCCATTGTCCTAGTCCTATTTGGGCAGCTATCTGATGAGACTTTATTGGTGTAGCCACTCTACTATGTAAGCGGATGTTTCCAGAAAAGAACAAATAAAGGCATCTCTAGCATTTCTACCCTATTCTATAAAAAAATCCACAAAGGAAGAGGGAGGTCTTTATTTTTCAGATCATGGGATGTGTATATGTAAGGGTCTTATTAAATAAGAAACACAAAACCAAATGCAGAGTTAAAAGCCCAAGATGTCAGAGCAGTAGCAAAGAGGTGAGACTTAAAACCACCTTCTTACCCTTCCTGCCGCTGCCGTCCTTCCCCTCAGAAAGAGGCCTACTTCCTGTGTGTCTGTCTTTTTATTGACTTTCTGTTCTGCCTTCTTATTGGTTGTAAACCCAACCACATGACCTCCTCATCACTGCCTGTCTATATAGACCTCTAGGTCTCTATGGTTGGTATTGAGATTAAAGGCATGTGTTTCCATGCTGGCTGTATCCTTGAACCCACAGAGATCTGCCTGTCATGTGATCAGGATTAAAGTTGTGTGCCACCACTGCCCAGCTTCTGCTATGGCTTCCTATTAGCTCTGACACCCAGTCAACTTTATTTATTAACACACAAAATCACATTTCAGCACAAATATCACCATAGGGATGTCTCAAAGGAAAGAGACATGTCAGCTTCCAACCCTTGACTACCTCTTTATTCAAACCTCGGTTATAAAGGTCTTATAAGAATTGACCAATGCAAAGATGTGAGCTAACCACAGAGAACTGTCTTTTAACAATTGCCATATGCCAAATGCACAATAGACCACATCTCTAATTGTAAAACTTTAGCATCATACACATTATTAGTATTTTATTACAATATATCTTTTTTTATTTAGGAATTTATTTATTCATTTTACATACTATAGTGGTATTCTATTTGTACTGAAATGTGATTTTATTTGTATGTTAATAAATAAAGTTGCCTAGGGGTCAGAGCTATTAGCAAGCCATAGCGAAAGCCAGGGCGGTGGTGGTGCACGCCTTTAATCTCAGCACTTGGTAAGCAGAACTAGGTAGATCTCTGTGTGTTCAAGGATACAGCCAGCATTGGAGACACACGCCCTTAATCTCAATACCAACCATAGAAAACTTGGGAGGTCTGTACAGAGAGGCCGTGACGAGACAGCCACGTAGTTAGGTTTACAACCAATGAGAAGGAAGAACCAGAACTCTTTATAAGACAACCGCACAGGAAGAAACTCCCTTTTCGGAGAAGTCTCTTGGCGGGAGAGTCTAGCTGGCAGAAAGCGGGTAAGGCTTCTAGCTCTGACCTCTTGGGCTTTCACCTTTACATTGGCTCTGTGTTTCTTATTTAATAAGGCGGTCAGTTACATCTACAACATACCAATCACAGAACCCCCCCCTCCTCCCTCCTCCCACCCCTCCTACCTATCTGCCAACCCACCCCTCATTCCCTCCTCCAACAAGACAAAGTCTCCCATGGAGAGTCTGAAGAGTCTGGTACATTTAGTGGAGGCAAGTCTAAGCCCCTCCTCCTGCATCAAGGCTGTGCAAGGTGTCCTACCATAGGTAGTGGGCTCCAAAAAGCTAGCTCACAAACCAGGGATGGATCCTGATCCTACTGCCAGGGGGCCCCTTAAGCAAATCAAGCAATCAAGCTACACAATTGTCTCCCTCATGAGAAGGCCTAATCAAGTCCCGTGGAGGCTCCACAGATGTTGGTCTAAAGTTCATGAGTTCCCACTAGTTTGGTTTGGTTTTCTCTGTACGTTTCCCCATCATGATCTTGATGCTCCTTGCTCATAGAATCCCTCTTCTCTCTCTTCGACTGGACAGCCACTTTGGAAATCAGTATGGCAGTTTCTCAGAAAATTGGGAATTAATCTTCCTCAAGACCCAGCTATACCACTCTTGGGCATATACCCAAGGACTGCTCAATCATACCATAAGGATACATGCTCAACTATTTTCATAGCAGCATTATTTTAATAGCCAGAACCTAGAAACAACCTAGATATTCCTCAACTGAAGAATGGATAAAGAAAATGTGGTACATATACACAATGGAGTACTACTCAGCAATAAAAAACAATGACATCATGAAATTTGCAGGCAAATGAATGGAAATAGAAAATATCATCCTGAGTGAGGTAACCCAGACTCAGAAGGACAAACATGGTATGTACTCATTCATAAGTGGATACTAGATGTAAAACAAAGGATAACCATACTACTACCCACAGCGCCAGAGAAGCTAGCTAACAAGGAGAACCCTAAGAGGGACACATGGATCGCCCCGGGAAGGGGAAATAGATGAGATCTCCTGAGTAAACTGGGGGTAGGGGGACAATGGAGGGTGTGGGATGGGGAATGAGAACATGAGGGAATGGGAATGGTCAAGCTGGATCAGCAACAGAGTTGGGGAGCAGTGAGGGAGATACCATGATGGAGGGAGACGTCATGGGGATGGGGAGAGGCCAGGTGGTGGGGAGGTTCCCAAGAATCCACAAGGATGACCTCAGCTTAGACTGCTAGCAATAGTGGAGAGGGTGCCTGAATTGGCTTACTCAGTAATCAGATCAGTGAGTACCCTAACTGTCATTACAGAGCCTTCATCTAGCAGCTAGTAAATGCAGAGATCCACAGCCAAGCATCAGGCCGAGTTCCAGGAGTCCAGCCAAAGAGATACATCATTAGAATTTTAAGATTGTAGGTGTGAAAATTTTGGCCATGAGGCAGTTACAAAGTATGCACACAGCTACAAAGTGAGCAGTGTCAGAATGAGGATTCCTATGTGGTCATTTGGTACTTAAGACATCTTTTATGTTGAAAAACCAATGCAGTGCCATCTTCACTCAGAGTCATGAGTTCATTCTATATAGACACCTCCGGTGTTTATTATTGTCATGTCAAATTGTTGAAGATGAAGTCCCATCATATATCCTGAGTTATGCCTAGTGAAGTATCTTGCAATTACTGAATGCCTTATTAATGTTGTCTGAATAAAAAGTATCTGTCAAAATGTGTACAATAAAACCTTGGCATTATACAACTTAAATAATACATGACTATGGAAAAGAGGTCACATCATAAAATTCAAATATAGAAACCTTTTACTTGAAATATTAATAGTGATCTCAACTATTTTTTACTCAGCTAGGAATTTTGCCTGAATGTTTATAAAATTTTGATGTCTGAAGTTCAGAGAAGATAACTAAAAGTTGATAATCAATTAAGAGGAATGTAAAAAAGGATTATATAAGTCAACCAAATGAGCACTTATTTTTGTAGCATATCTTAAAAAAGTAAATTATTTTACCTATACCTGGGTATCTCCAAATCTAACTAAAACTATAGTATATTATAAAGAGCCCAAATCAGCAGTTAAGTTACAGACTTTTGACTCCTCAGTCTTGTTCTGGAGAAGCTCCTGCCTTGTGATACACTCACCATTCATTTTCTAAAGAAATTATATTTACTCCATACATGTGAGTGTTTTCTGTACTTCTATGTACATGCACCATGTGTGTGCAGCACTCAAGAAGGAGGCAATAAGAGAGCATTGGGTCCTCTGGAATTGGAGTTAAGCATGGCTGTGACCCACTCATGTGAGTGCTAGAAACTTCAACCAGCCCTCTCCGAGAGCACAGCACGTGCTATTAACTAGGGAGTCACCTCTTCTGCCCTCCCCCTTCTGTCTTTATAACTCATTTTCTACTTATGTGATCTAGCTGTACTACCAGGGTGACTTGGATGTGTGTATTGCTTCTCTCTTCTTGGGTCTAGGCAGCCTCATTGCTCAGACTTTAATGAGCTTCTGAAATGAAAACATTATCGACTGCTAAGAAAAACTCTCGCTGCAAAACTTTGCCCAAACTTTGTCCTTAAATACATACTAAGTTATTTAATCAAATAAATGAATTTAGTTGTATTCCCCCTTTAAGCAACATTGAATGCTTTCTCCTCCTCCTGATTAATCTGTTTTTGGGCTCCTGCATGTCTTCTGCATACTTGCTTTGGTCATGTGCTCCTGGTTGAGATAAGAATCTTCTAGTCTTAACTACACTGAAAGAATAAAAACATATCCACATCACAATTCAATAAATGTTAGAAGTAATGTTCTAAAATGAAGGAGGTATTTTCACCTTTCTTTAAAAAAGATAGAACAGAATGATCCAAGAATAGACTACTAGCAATAGTGGAGAGGGTGCCTGAACTGGCCTTCCCTGGTAATCAGATTGGTGAATACCCTGTTATCATAGAGCCTTTATCCAATAACTGATGGAAATAGATGCAGAGATTCACAGCCAAGCACTAGGCCGAGCTCCAGGAGTCCAGTTGAAGAGATGGAAGAGGGATTATATGAGCAAGGGGGGTCAAGATCATGATGGGGAAATCTACAGAGACAACTGAACTAAGCTCAAAGGAACTCAAGAACTTTAGACCAATAACTGTGGGACCTGCATGGGACCAGACTAGACCCTCTGCATACAGGAGACAGTTGTGTAGCTGGGTCTGTTTGAGGGGCCCCTAGCAGTGTGATCAGGACCTATCCCTGGTACAGGAGCTGGCTTTCTGGATCCCATTACCTATGGTCGGACACCTTGCTCACCCTTGATGCAGTGGGGAAGGGCTTGGTTCCACCTCAACTGAATGTACCAGGCTTAGCTGTCCCCCCACATGGGAGAACTTACCCTGTTGGAGGAGGGGATATGGGGGGGAGGTAGAGGGGAGTAGCAGGAGGAGGGATGAGAGGGAGATCTGTGGTTGGTATGTAAAATGAATAAAAAAAAATTAAAAAAAGATAGAACAAAAAATAGAAATGTCCATACTTGTGCGTGGGAAGAAGGCTCTGTTTTATTGTATTTTAAACTCTGGGCAGCTGTTTTCTTTCCATATACACAGGGTATTAAAGTGTTTGCGCTCTCTCTCTCTCTCTCTCTCTCTCTCTCTCTCTCTCTCTCTCCCCCCCCCGCGTGCGTGTGTGTGTGTGTGTGTGTGTGTGTGTGTGTGTGTGTGATTTATTGCGAAACCTCCTTACCCAAAAAAGCCCTGCTATTTTAGTAGAGTTCAATATATTTCCTTGGGGGAAGATTAAATAAAATATGTTAACTCAGTTAAATTTGGAATCCAATGACAAATGATTAAATGTGTTCACATTGGGTAGGCACAGGAAATTGGTCCAGCGAGGGGACTAAACTAGGAGAAACTGTTTAAATGCATCCATGCTGGTAACCCTCTGCTATGTGTTCCTTTAGAGTCTGTGTTACAGTATAACACTTTCTGATGGTAGATTAAACAAGATTTCTGCATTCTGGCACATAACCCAGGTTTACCTATACTCCTAGAGACTCATATATGTACATATAAAGATAAGGTAATGTAAAATTAAGAGGGTAGGATATATTTTCAATTTCATTTTTTGTATGCAACATTTTAAAAAAGAAAAGAATATCTTCCTTTACCTTGAGTTTTGTGTCTCTTTGCGTCCAGGGTCATTCAGGGACTATATAACTATTTTCCTCAAATAAAAGAGCAAAATAATTCTAGAAATTAGAGACTTAGCCATACTCTGCTGATTTTCATTTGGTAGGTTTTGGGGTTTTGTTTCTTTGCTTTTTTCTTTTCAATACAAAAATGTCTCATGTAACCCAGGCTGACCTCCAACTCACTGTCTATCAGAGGATGACCTGGAACTTATCTTCCTTCCTAGTGCTGGGACTGCAGGGGTGTGCTGCCATGACCTATTGAAGTGGTGCTGGAGACCATAGCCTGTATGCTAAACAAGCACTCTATCAACTGAACAGCATTCCTAGCCTCTACTGTGAACTTTCAATCAATTACTTTGTATAAGGAATTTATAATCTATGTAAATAGTGTTAGGGATTGACCAGAATCCAACCAGATTTGGTTCTCTTGAATCTGGCAGATAATATTAAGCAAGAAAGAAATGGAAGGACTTTTTTGGTTTTGTTTTGCTTTGAAGACATTATTATTATTATTATTATTATTTTATTATTATTACTTTTTGAAATTATAACATAACTATATTATAATTATATAATTATACACTCCCCTCCCTTTCATCCCTAAATCTCTTTCCATGTATTCTCCTTTTGTTCTCTTTCAAATCCACGACATTTTTCTTTAATTGTTGTTACGTGTGTGTGTGTGTGTGTGTGTGTGTGTGTGTGTGTGTGTGCCTGTGCATGTGTGTAAATATTCCTAAATACATAAATAAAACCTGATTGGTCCATATGCTATTACTTGTATGTATGCTTCCAGGTTTGATCATTTGGTATTGAATAACCAGTTGGTGTGCTTTCTCCTAGGGAAGACCATATCTCCTGCTTTCAGTATTCCATAGTTTTGAAGGAAAATTTTAAATGTATTGTTCAGGATAAAAATCCAGTTTGGAATCACTAAAGGAAGTATCATGCTTTTTCATCTTTATGATCCCAGAATTTAGATATGTAAGGCAACCTATTGCTGCATATTCTTTACCAACATATAGACATTTTTTCCTGTTTCAGTAAACCTTACAAAAACACATGCAGATGTATGATACACACAGAATGGCCTCAAAGACCTCAACTTCTACCTTTTATTCAATTATTGATTCCCAAAGAGAAGTACATGTTTTAAAAAATTACCACTACCTTTTAATCCTCAGAACAGAAATTAGGGTTCACTGCTCTGACTGTTCATGAAATAGCTCTTTCCTCTTAGTAAAGATGTCTGTATTTCCACTTATCTTTATTAACTCAAGAATCAAACTCTCAATGAAAACAAAAACTTGGTATCACTGTAACCATGCAATATGTCATACTATCTCTTAATTATCATTATCTTTCCTATGAAGCTTCGTCCATTTTTGTCAGGTTATAAAACTCAATAAATTAAAATATCATTTTCTAGGTTCAAATACATTACATATTTGTTTTTATTCTAATAGACAATCAAAGATTAATATTTACTATTGTATTGTCTGTTGCAAATAAGTAAAAGAGAATGTTCTCAAATTAAAAATCACAATTTTTCATATTTTACAATAAACATCTGTTTGTGGCCACTTCTAATATCTCAAAGAATCACAGTTCATCACTGAGTAATACTTAGACCATTGAGATAAATGGAAATCCACAGGATTTCCCAGACTATAAAAGCATTAGTTCACAATAACAAACCAAAGAGCTTTAAAGATTGAAAGATATATTCACTGTGCTGGCTAGTAATGTTATTCCATGAAGGTCACATCACCTTCAAGAGACAGCCTCCTTATTTCATCAGAAAGTATGTTGTTATGGATCTGAAAAGATGGCTCCAAGGCTAAGAACACACTGTGCTCTTAAAGAGGACCATAGTTTAGTTCCTAGCACTCATATAGGATTGAACACAGTCACCTCTAAGTTTGCAACAGAAGCTCAGATGTCCACTTCTCGATTCTGGAGGCTCTGCAGTCATGTACACAAACCCACACTCACACACTCACACATACACACACACACACACACACACACACACACACACACACACATTTAAAAATAATAAACAAAATATTTTTAAAAGAAAGTGTATTGTTATGAAAATATGAAATGAGATATACAAATGAGACACTGCTAAGACAGGAGCTGAAAAACATGGAGACATATAAAATTATAGAAAAAAATAAGGAGATACATAAAATTAAACAAAACAAAGATCAAACAAGTGTCAACATAGGGTGGAGCAAGCATTCTACCAGAATGAAAAAGTCTGTCCTACTGAACTTTCAAGCAGAGTCTCAGGGATTAAAAGATTTCCTGGGTCTTTATAAATGTTCAGATACTGCTTTTCTATCCGGAGAGCAAAGCACAGCCATAAATGACTTCACACGGAACACTAGAGACAGAGATGGAGATGCCATCATCTCAAGAGTTGTGTTGGACCTCTGTTGATTTTCATCAATTTTACGTGTAAGGGATTGAATGGCTTATAATCTTTTAGCTTTTAAGGAGTTGTTATCGGTGACTAGAAAGGCACTTAGAAGACCACGAGATGGGGTGAGCTAATTGTTATTGAAAAAGATCATCTCTTCAAGCTAAACAGCCATGGAGAAGTAGGCAGCAGGACTTTGAGAGACAGCCATCAAGTCCCTGTTTGAACTCAGCTACTCTTTGAAGCTTTTATGTGTCTATTCAGGATAACTTCAAGGAAGCCAAGGGACTGACTGAATGTGGTAGGAGGTTCAAAACATACCTTAATGTGACATAATGATTGAGTATACCAACTTGATTTAATAAAAGTTGAGATATTTTTGGTCTGTTTAAATATTTCTAATATTTAAAATTTTAATATTTAATTAAAAATATTTTTCATATTTAGTCTGTCAAAGAAAATTGCTAAGTACTTTAATACCACATTTTATATACATTTTTAAAATAACACTTGTCTTAATTTCCATCCAGGTAATTAATTTTAAATTTTATAATATCTATATATCTTGTCTCATAATTTTCAATATAATGATAAAGGGTGGAATTTCTTCTCATTAAAAAGAACTTTGTTGCAATAAGAACACACTAAAGCTACTATCTTAATAAAGGTTTAAATGTAGAAAGCAGTGTTATTAATTATAGGGTTGTGGTTATTCAGCAAATCTCAGAAATTTATAGTCCACTGGCATAATTCAGACTCCATGCTCATGCACAATTTTCTCTGATTTTTCAATCAAATGTAATTAAAGTTTTAAAAGATTCTTTTCTGTTACATACAGAACATGCTGTTAAAAATCTCTCAAAACTCTGGGAACAAGTTTTGTGAAACTCTCACAGAATTCCTGTATTTTAATGATGTATTTAGCAATTTTGTACTGTATCTCCTCTCTACGCATGCACACATACATGTGCACACACACACACACACACACACATGTACATTCAAATGTACATGTACATACATACACTTAATGGGGAAATTCTATGAAGTCTATCTGATAATCAAAGGAATTTATTTGGGGTTAACTGACAACAAGCATAAAGGAGTTGGTCACAGAATCAAGGAGGGGTGGGGCATGGTCCAATGCAGTTCTCTGAAGAACTCCGCAGCAGCAGCATCCAAGACCACGAGGTAGCCAAGAGAGAGCAAGTAAGTATTCCTCCCAGGTCTTAAGGGGTCCGTCTTGCCCCACTCCCCGGGGGAGGAGGGTAGGTACCTAGCAGTTACCTACTGCCTACTAGGGGCGGTGCTTCAGGGTACAGACAACCACCCCTGCATTCACTATTTTCCAGAACCATGGTTTCCTAAAACAATACCCAAGAGCTGTCTGGTTGTGTTTAACAGTCACTATGAACTAGAATGGGTCTAGAATAGCCTAGGAAACATACTCTGAGTGTGTCATTGAGGGCACTTCCATAGAGGTTCAATTGAGAAGGAAATATATACCCTGAATGTAGGTGGAACTATCAGATAGGGTGGGGTGTGAACTAAGTAAGAAGACAAAATGGAGAAAGGGGGCTGAGACCAGCTTTCTCTGTTTTCTGGTTGATGCCATGAACCAACCTGCTTCTGCTGCCAGGCCTCCTGGCCATAAAAAAAAAAATCATTCCTCTGAACTGTGGGTAAAGCAAACTCTTCCTCTGTGAAGTTTCATTTTTCCAGATTTTTGATCACATCACTGACCACCAATGAGGAAAATAACTGGTCTATCTAGCTATGAGACCTATCCAGCCAAATCCTTTCATCTGCCTCTCTGGTCAAGTTTTTTCCTGTGCTACTAGAAACTGTAGGATCCTTGAATGATGATTGCTTCCAACATATGTCTCATTTCTCTGCAGTCACCAGTGTACCTTGACAGATGGTATCACACACAATGGTTTAGAAAATCCTCCTGGATATCATTAGATTACATGCTTCTACAATGGTAAGTGAAGAAAGAATTCTTTTTAACAAATATAATAATCTCTTCCCTTCACACATTTCTCAGGCTCAAACTTCTTAATTAGGTAGAACATTGGCTGGGTAATCATCTCAGTGCCATGTGTCCTCAGACTCAGCTCTTCTCTCTGAAATAGTGTAGTGGACTTACTGTTCTCATAGAGTTACATTCTGGGAAGCCTACAGCCTCTCTTGTTGACATTTTGTTGTTGGACTACCCCATAACCTGAATTTGTCTGTTTCAAACTAGTGGACAAGGTAAAAGCTTAGGTCATTGCCTATCATCTCTATATTTCTACAAATAAGAATCTTTCAGGTACAATAAGCCTATACTTCCTGTCTGGCTACTGGCCAATCAGCATTTTATTTATCAACCAATCAGAGCAACACATTCACAGCATATAGAAAGATACTCCACAGCACTTAGATACAACGCAAGCCTCAAAAGATACAAGAAAATTGAAACACCCTGAATCTTATCTGACCACCAAAAAATAAAGCTGGTTATCAACAACAACAGATCTTACAAACTCATGGAAACTGGAAAACTCACTACTAAATGAAAAATGGGTCAAGACAGAAATTAAGGATTTTCTATAGTTAAATGAAAATGTCTATACAACATATCCAATCTTATGGGACAAAATGAAGGCGATTCTAAGATCAAGTTCATAGCATTAAATGCATATCTAAAAAAATTAGAAACATGTCATATTAGTAGCTTAACTGCACACTTGAAAGTTTTAGAATACAAAGAAGAAATAATGTCCAAAAGGAGTACATAGCAAGACATAAATGAAGGGCTAAAATCAATAAAATAGAAATAAAAAAGTACAAAGAATTAATGAACCAAAGAGCTTATTCTTTGAGACAATCAATAAGATTGACAAATCCTTTGCAAAATTAACTCAAAGTCAGGGTTTGTTCAACACATGTAAATTGATAAATGTAATCCACCTAATAAACATACTGAAAGACAAAAATAATATGATCTTCTCATTAGATGGGGAAAAGGTCTTTGACAACACCTAATCCCCCTTCATGATAAAATTCCTGGACAGAATATGTATACAAGGGAAAATTTAAATATAATAAAAAACCTTTACAGTAAGACCATAGCAAACATCAGCATAAATGGAGATAAACTCAAAATATTTCCACTAAAATCAGGAAAAGACAAGACTGTTCGTTCTCTGCATACATTTTCAATTTAGTACTTAAATTCTTAGCTAGAATAATAAGGTAACTAAAAGCAACCAAAGAGGTATAAATAGAAAAGTAGGAAGTTAAAGTATCTTTATTTTCAGATGATACAATAATAGACATAAGTGGCCAAAAAAAATCCTGCAGCTGATGAACACTTTCAGCACAACAGCAGGATACAAAATTAACACACAAAATCAGTGCTCTTCCTATACAAAAATGATAAATGGTATGAGAAAGAAATCAGGGAAACAACACCTTTACAATAGCCTCAAAAATATATCTTGGGGTAACTCTAAATAAAATGAAAGACTTGTATAATAAACTCTTTAACACATTGAACAACAAAATTGAAAAAGATATCAGGATATGGAAAGATCTCCTAAGCTGATGGATCATTAGTATTACTAGAGTAAACAAAAATGGCAATTCAACCAAAAGCAATCTACAGATATGATGCAATCCTCATCAAAATTCTAAGACAATTCTTCACAAATCCTGAAAGGCCAATTTTCAGCTTCATATATAATCACATACACACACACACACACACACACACA